>PVLD010000492.1:0-278509 GCA_004027595.1 Dinomys branickii
TTTTTGTTTTTTTGTTTTTTTTTTTTTTTTTTTTTTTTTTTTTTTTTTCTGTTGTTGAGAGGATCAACAGTCTGACTAAATTTACATGTCTGTATATGGGTCCATACATCTACAATTCGAAGATATCAATGGATAAAGCAACAACTACTGTTGAAACCATATCACCTTGTCTATAGATTAGTTGTGATTGTACTATTTTCTATGATAATGGATATCTGTTTGTCAATATGTTTTTGTACTTTTATGTTTCTAAAATAAAAAAAAAAAAAAACAAGCCAAAAGGAAAAAAAAAAAAAAAAAAGAGGCCTGCAGACAGGGTCCAGGGTGAGCATCTTTCCTGCGGTCCAGTGATGTGAAGGTCGGCCACATGTAAGATGTCACCTTCACGGCGAGCTGAGGCTGCTGTGGGGCTGCAAATTGACGCCATGGCCTTGTTACACTGAAACGTGCGCATCCATGTGCAGTCAGAGCGCATATCCACACTCCTATTATCATAATGGGAAGTAGCGTGTCACCACACTGACAGGGTGGATGACGACTTCCTGCATGTTGAAGGAAAACTCTGAAAGGAAATACACCTTTAAAATACATGAAATTTGCTAATTCCCTGCTATGGGAAGGTTCGTGATTACTAGGCAAAAGGAAGCAACAGCTTAGAAACACATTTGATAGTAGTTAATGTTTGCATTACCAAGAGGTTCCAACAAATTGAAAAAAATACTGATGCCACACATCACAGAGCCCACTCACAAAAGAGTGCCCAGCCTCAGATGGAAAATGAGCCAGGTAAAACTAAACAGAACAAACTCCTTTCCCCAAAAAGACAGGCGGGGTTGTTACAAAACATATAAACTACGAGGAGTTACCTTTCACAATTTGATAAGATCAGTCACAGCTATAAAACCCTGTCCTTTGGCCCATCAACCCAATTTCTGGAAACTAATCTTCTCTTGATCTTAGCCAAAGGCCGAAAAGCGATTGGCAACTAATCTTGAGAAACTAACTCAAAAGACAGAAAGGTGCAGCCTGCAGAAAGAAGTTCAGTGCGTTATTCACACAGGGAAGGGACTCTGCAGGCTCAGTATGTAGACATGTGCACTGCCCGGCTCATTAAATCTGCCAGGTTACAGTGGTTAAGGACGTGTGCAGGCTGACAGTGCAGTAAGTGTGTGCAATGTAATGACACACAGAACGTCAGCTTGGCCCTTGTGACAGGGAAGGCCATGCAAAAACCATGTAACCCCGGGACAGATGTGAGTGTGGAAACCTAACTCCGTTCAATCCATTGCAGTATCAGGATTATGGGTCACACTTAACGTTTTTGTTTGTTCATATTAGTACTGTTGTGACATTTTGACATAATTACAACTTCTCCGTAATTAATAAGTTAGCACCATCCCAAACAATAGCCATCATGCAGGGTGAATCATTATGTGGTCTTACTCATGATGGTTAGAGACACAGAAACTAAGGGCTGAGAGCCTGTGGCTGTCTCACTTCAGGGATCCTGCGGGCTGGAACTCAGCTGCATTCTTTGCTCAGGAACGAACCACCTGTCTGTTGATGACACTTGCAAATCAAACTTCCTGTCCTAAATATGTCTAAGAGATCAGAAGCCAGAAGAAGGTATGACACGGGGTGATGGAGGGAGGCGACATAAACATGACTTAAGATATGCTCCATGCATGAACCAACTCCCCACAAGAAATGCCATCATTATGCACTGCAAACATGGGCCAATAAAAATAAAAACCGAAACCGGAAAAAGAGATCAGAGAAACTAGAAACAAAGTACAATGCTATGCCAATAAAATTAGGTCTTTATCTAATATTATAATAAGAGCTACTGTTAGTCCCAACACTTTCTAATGATTGGAGATGGGTCAGGTGTGGTAGTGCACACCTGTTAATCCCAGCACTTGAACGGCCGAGAGAGAAGGATGGCTGTGAATTCCAGGCCAGCCTGGGCTACATTGAGCTTAGGGACAGCCTGAACTATACAGCAGGACACTGTCTCAAAAAATAACAGTTATCACAAATGTTTATGAAAAGCTTTCACCAAAAGGACCACTGAACTATGGTTCATATTTTTTCCAGGGTAAAGTTCCCAATCAACATTTTTCCTCAATGAATAAAAGGGGGCCAATACACGACGACTCAGTGAGCAAGAAAGACTTAGTGTAAATACGCCTTTGCGTTTTTCAGTTGTATATCCCGTCTCTTGGTCTGTTCCTCAGGTTGGAGGACAGTTTTAACAGTTTCTTGGGGCCTACAGGTGCTTGCTTTCATCAGCTGGCTCTTATTTTCCAAGATTGGCGGTCATTCATAAAGCTAGCCTTGTCTGTGGGGAATTTCCCCATTAGCAAATGAATCTGTCAAACAGGAAAAAGATGGTTGTTATCCCCTAGTCCCTGTTAGTGCCCTGTCCGACTTGGTGCTAACCCACCTCGCGAACGTGTTTTTTCAGAGTGGACCATTTGTACACGTTCTTCGTCCAGTGGTCTCCTGATGTCTATGGGAAAGATGCCAAAGAGCAAGGCTTCGTGGTGGTAGAGAAGGAGGAGCTCAATATGATCGACAACTTCTTCAGTGAGCCGACCACGAAGAGCTGGGAGGTGAGAGCTGGCGGGGAACGCGGCTGCCTTGGTTCCAAAAAGGAAGGACGCAGTGAGAAGCGGCACCCGGCTGGTAAAACGTTAGAGCTGTGAAGGGCTGGGTAACGTGTTGGGCTGAGCAGGCCGCATAATCTGTCACAGCTGCTCGCCTGTTGCTGTGCAGCTTAGACAACTCCTGTTCATCCGTGGGTGAGCATCTTTGTCTTCCAGTTATAAATTTCTTTGTATCACAACACATTCCTTTTACATTTTTTTAACTCCTTAAACCATATTAGAAAACTTGCTTGCCTTATGTGCCATACAGAAATAGATGGTGAGCTGGATTTAGCTGACAGGCTGCACTTTGCCAACACCAGGGTCCCTTCCTCCTTTTAGACGTGTCAAGTACCTCTTGGGGCTGGGCCCAGGACACAGGAAGGTTGACGAGACAGGCTCTCTTTGCTTAATATGCGTGCAGACCTGGAATGTGGGGAAGTGAGCCAGGGAGCCGCATGTGGGCTCCTCCTCCTCGGCACTGGGCCTCCCTGTCATCATCCTGAGTGACTCTAGCCTCGGTTCCTCTGTTCCTTCCTCTCCTGCTCCTCTCTTGGGCCTCTCTGAGGATTACTTCTGTCCTGGCCTACAGAGACGGTCAGAGAGTGCCAGCAGCCCCTCCCAGGACTCCTGAGTGCCTCAGGCCTTCTTCTGCCCGCCGCGCTCACCTGTCTTGCCTGCTCTGCGGCGTGAATATCTCCTTGTACTGTCTCTGCTCCCAGGAGAGCAGACACTGCTGTAGAGAACCTGTCACCCCCAAGCTCGGCGGGGCATGTGCTCCTGTGTAGTCCTGGCTCCTCGGTGGGCTGAGGGGGCATCGTTTGAGTCCATAAGTTCAAGACCCATCTAGACAAAAAGCAAGACCCTGTTTTAAAACAAAAACGACAACAGACAGGTATCAACCGGGGAGGATGATCTATTATAAACACCTGATTTCTGAATCTACCTGGGTCCTTGCCAATGACTAGAAATCCTTTATATATGCCTAGTCACCTCCCTTTTGTAACCTTTGGCCCCTGTGTGAAACTCTGAGCTCCCTGTGTGGTCTGTGAATCCCCAGAGTGGCCCTTTCCTTCATTTCTATAAAGAAGAGCCTGTGGACAAGATTCTCCTCACTTTCTCTCCTCTCATAATTGCCCTGTGATTACACTCTTCCTCTTTGGTTCAGGGGTAGAATGTCGTTACCCTCCGAGGCAGACTGGTCCTATCCCAGAGGACTGTCCTTTTGTAGGGCATTGCTTTCTTCTTCCCCTTTTATGCTTCATATTCATGGCCTCCCATTTCTCAGCGGCCCTTGTTCTTATCACCGTCCGCGGGGTTTGTTCTGCAATCACCACCGATGTCACAGCGCCTCCAGCATCACCATAGACCTGATTACCATCTCTCTGTACGTGAATTTCCACTGCCTCTTCCCTCAAGGTGCTGGGCCAAAGGTGGCGCCCTGAGGGCAAAGGTGGTGTGACTTGGGTCTTCCAAGCTAGGGGCACAGGGCTGTCAAGTCCTGGCCCCACCTACTCAGTCCATCTTAAGAGTCTCTCAGGGACCACCACACAAGAACCAAAGCCAGAGAAAGCCCATGTCCTTCCTGAGCAGGACGCCTCTCACTCCAGTCCCGGGAAGCCAGAGCCAACTCTGTGCTCTCTGCGCCTCACCGACTCCCTGCCCACCTCCTGGCCTCACTCTGATGCCCCATCTGGCAAATGTGCGGTCACAGAACACACAGGTGGACACACCTCCATGTGTCACCAGACAGGGTCCTAGGAAGTTCCTGAAGTTGAGGTAAGGAATCTTGCCCACCCTACTGTAGGACAGGCTCATAGGCTCCCTGACTTCCCTCCCAAGAAAGAACTTCCAGGACTAAGAGGCATAAAGGGTGTTTAACTGACAGAAGTGTAAAAGGCGTACTCACAGAAATAAGGGTGAGCCAGGCATAGTGGCGCATACCTGTAGTCCCAGCACTCCGGAGGATGAGGCAGGGGGATCGCTGTGAGAGACCAGGCGGGGCTACAAAGTGAGTTCCAGGCCAGCCTGAACTCCATAATGAAACCCTGTCTCAAAAAGATGGAAGGAAGGGAGGGAGGGCCTGAGAGAGAGGAGCCTTATGATCCGGAACTGGGTGTATTTGTGGGGTCTGGGGTGTCTCCAAGAGGGGCGGCCAGGCTGTGTGTTCCGCCATCTGTCTGTGTCAGGATGCAGCCCGCTGATGTGTGTAGAGCTGGGATCTGCTGCCAGCTCCTCAAGGAAGCGCAGTGTATGGGGAGGACAGGGTCCTCCGGGCTGGTGCAGAGGCCTGTTTGCAAGTGAGATGCGAACAGAGGACAAGGAAAAAAGCTGGGCTGTCATTTTTCTTAGAAGTACAATTTCAGAATTCTGATTTTTCTTTGTCCTTTCCACCTGACTGCGTTTCTTTTATCCTACTTCTCCCTGACCATTTTGCAGGTACTGAAGACAGGTGGTCTTTACCTGTGCCCTGTGGAGGCCAGTCCTGTGTGGATACTGGTCCCTCCCCTGTTGCCTCATCCCCAGCCGGCCCAGCCCTGACATTCTCATCATCCAGGAAGCGCCTGGGGAGTGTCACTCTCACCAGGGGCCACCTGCTGCAGACTCTTCTTAGCAGCTCAGAGTCTGAGGTGCCCCGCACGGCTTGTGTTGAGGCTCTGTGCGGAGCAGAGCGTCTCTTCTGACCCAGCCTTGTAACTGAGCTGCTACAGGCCATCTTACAGCCTGGCCACTGTGGCAATGCAGTAGGGATATAGGGACAGCAACTCCCAGCCTGCTAGATGTCCAGTATGAGTTTGTGTTCTCTAAAATTGAAGAATGAATTCTAGGGGCAGTGGAGGTAATTTATTGGGGAAAAATGTCTGTCTGAGAGAGAGACAGAAAGGGTCCTGAGCTGGTTATCAAGGACCTTTTCTAGGGATTTTTATTGAGCAAAACCACGAGATGAGGCAGGTCCAAGGTGAGAAAAGTGGGAAATCACAAGGTGGGCATGTGGTGGGACCAAACGGGTAAGATCAGGTGCATAATTGCTAAGGTAAAATTGATTAAATTGGGATCAAAAGGGGAGTCGGATCAGTCACCGCAGCAGGGGGGCTGTAGGGGGAGGGTCAGCGGCTCTTCCCGGTTCCCTCAAGGTGAACCCTCCCTATTTAGAATACCAATCCCTGATGTTTACCCCTTGGGGAAGTATATGGGTGCACTCTGTTCATCTTTTGTCTTGAGGTCTGGCCCTCCGGAGCAGAGGCAGCCCTTGCCACAGTGGCAAGGTATCCTGTCTTCTGTCCTGGCTCCTTCCAGGGCCCAGCCCTGTGTGACTGCCTCTGATATTTCTGACAAACTTGGCTGTCTGTAACAATAGCACTGGATCCCGTAGGAAACCCCAAACCTGCCAGGCCACTGAGATCTGGAAAAGTCACAGAAAGACCTGTGAAAATTGACCGGAGGGGCTCAGTCTCCTTTCTGACCTCTGTCCTCTGATCTGAGGAGGGCAGAAGGACTGGTCCAGCTTATTAGTCATTAAGACAAATTTAAAAATACAAGAAGGTCTTCTGCCTGCTGGTTTGCATAACTTGTGGGAGGGGGCACCGTCCACACTGTGGTTGACGTGAAGCAGATGTCTCCCGTCCTTTTCGGTCCCTTCCTCCTCCAGGAACAGGCCGAGCTGTGGAGATGTCCTGAGGGGAAGGAGCCTGCCTTTGAGATTCGACTGAGGCGGGAGACAGAACCTTCAAAATGGAGATTTACCAGAAGGTGCTGGGAGGAAACCGAAGGGGCAGGCTGGGAAGCTACATTTGCCCAGGGGTAATTAGGAAGAAAAGTGCAGGGAAAAACAGCTCCTCAAACAATGGGGTTGAATTGTACTGCTAGGAAACCACCGGTTTCAAAGGTGAAAGTGTCATTTTACAGTCTCCCGCTCAGCCTGACAGGAAGTCTGTTTGCTGTAAGTCCTAATTTGGGTGTGTTCCTGTGGAACTGTTCAAACCCCTCCTAAGGGAAACAGAAACTTAATCACGCAGGAAGTCAGATACTTAAACGGTGCAGCCCAGAGTGGCCACAAGTGACCGTGGTGTAGAGGCACAGGGTGCAGACCTGGTCCTCCTCAGAGAGGCAGCTGGCCCTTCTCCCACCACCATGAGAGGCCAGCGGCTGCCTGTGAACATTCAGATTTTATACTGTGCCAGGCCTGACCAGGAGCCGTTCGTGAAGGTAAGCTGGCTGGCATTTGCCTGGGGACAGCCAGGTGCGGGTGATCTCTGCTCCCGGTCAAGGAAAGGATGGTGCCTAGTGCGCGCTGGGCTGCACCTTCTCTGGGAAATGTGTTTAAGATCTTTCATTCCACAGCCTTATTTGTGCCATTAGTAAAACAGAATTCACGCAAACTGTGGGCTTTCTTTAGTGCATTTAAAGCACTGCATTTGTGATTCTTTGTAAGTATTTTCTCCATATAAATTCTCCAGAAGGTAGTGAAATGTATAAGCTAATTTTCCTGCCAGAAATCTGTCTCAGATAATAGCAGGCGCTCTGTACCTCTCATTTTGCGGTTGGAAATTGAGTAATACTTTCTCTGACAACTTTCATTAGATGAAACATGCTTTTGCCCTATGATACACAAGCCATTGTTATTGGTTCTCAGGTGTTTTTGGTGAATCTATTGTCTAGTGGAGTTTTTAGTTTCAAAATAATTCATTGATTTATCTAGCATATACAAGAAGGGAAAATGGATTTTAAGATGAAGGACTTTGGTAGTTCATAAATATAGCTACAATTAAATAATAATAAATTACAACATAACGTTTTCCAGTTTAAAAGGGATGAATACTTTCGATCATTTCAAACAGTCTGTAAAGAGTCATAACCCAGCTATGATTTAGAGTAAGTCTCCCTGCTTCTGCAGTTCCCGGTAGCTGTTATCGTGCATCATTTCTATCAGCAGTGGTTGCCAAGAGCACAGCCTTGAGAGAAAACACCAGCAGCCTTGATTAAAAGTTGTCCCTATTGTTCCAAACTATTTATGGAAACTTACTCACCGAGTAATCTCTGAGTATTTCCTTAAATTTAGACACAGGCTAAAGAGGAATAATTTTGTGCATTTTCAAGAGCGTAAGTTACCTGTGGGTTGTAAACGAACAGCCCTCACTGAGGACTGTGCAGTCAGCAGCAGGAAGGCCCTGGGGGCGCGTGGCTTTCGTTTGTGTACGTGAAACGCCTCAGCTGTAGTGCCCTCAATTCTGCGTTTGTTCTAGAACTGGAAGAGCAGCCCTTCCCCAGTTCCGGACACTGATCTGCCCCAGAGCTCCACCTGTGTGCCGATGGAAATGAGCGGGGTAGCTTTTTAGCAGTTGAGGACCAGCAAAAGTGATGCTGTCCTGCGGTTGTCTCTGTGCCCCACTTAGATCATCACCGTCGAGGAGGCCAAGCGCAGGAAGAGCGCGTGCAGCGCTGACGAGGATGAGGACGAGGAGGGTCTTCCCGTGCTGCAGCCACACAGCGCGCTCCTGGAGAACATGCACGTCGAGCAGGTGACTTCGGGGAGTGGGCTGGGGGCTTCTGGGCCAGAACGGCATTTGCTCCTGCTGGGGCGGGGCCATGACAGAAAGGAAGAAGTGGCAGCCTGCAAAGGCCCGACACATCCCATGTGCATCTCAGAAAGCCGCCACAACCTTTTCTACCGTGTTCAACTTCACCAGACACAGCAGTCCTGCTGGCGGTCAGCGCCCTGTTGATGAGAGATAGGGTGGTTCCAGGGCTGGCGTGGCTAGGCCGCAGGAAATCAGGGTGGAAAGTACACTTTCTTGCTCTGTGAGAAACACTGGCCTCGAGGAAGGATTTTTCTTTTCCTGTAATTTTCTTTGCGTGTTTTGTACTCTGAAGTCTTGTTCAGTTCTGTGAAATGTGATGCACTTACATCTGACCCCTGGGGGGGATCTCGTAAGACTTCTGCTGTCAGTTAGCTTAGTAACCTGCACTTGAGAGGTCTTAAAGAATGATCAGCTAGCTGCCTTGGTTTACAAATGAGCTATGAAATGCCCGGGAAAGCCAAAAGATGTGACCAAGTCGCTGCCCCGGGGTTTACTCGGATGCTGGTTTGAACTGATCGAAATGCTCCCTGGACTTGGCACTTGCTAGCCTCCTCTGATACAGTTCAGTTCTGAGAGCTTTACATGGCTGCTGTTTGTGGCAACTGAGTGCTGATGTAAGGCCAGACTCCCTCTGCCTGCCACAGAAAGCACACGCACCTTCTTGCTCTCACCTCCATGGGAAGCCGCAGCTCTGGGCGTGTGAAGATTTTTTTTCTCGAGACAGTATAATGCAGGCTGGCCTCAGCCTCCCAGGTGCTGGGATTACAGGTGTGCACCATCATGCCTGGCGTGAGTATGAAAAAAGAGCAATTCCTAAAAGTAGGAACTGTTTATGAGTCAGGTTGAGGTGTAGAATGGTGTGAGTGTCTAGTTCCTACTTTTTCATCCAGCTCGATCTGTATCTGCAAATGTGTGCCCGTGCGCTGCCTAACATTCCAGTCAGCAGCAGACCCCATGTGTGACATCGTTTCCTGAGATGATGTTGGCTAGTGACATCAGGTGTAAGGAGACTGTAATGTTGAGTTGCCCATCAACACACTGCGTGAGACACAGGCTTGTGTTATGGTGTGGGAACCCACACTCAGGCCCTGAGAAGGCAGCATCTAAAAGAAACACGGTCAGGCAGTGCTTCATATTCTTTCTCTTTCTTCATGTACGGAGGACAAATACTGACCTGGGTTAAGGGGAGCTGTATGTGAGTAAATTTGATTGTGAGTTTGAGCCATGGCATGTGTTTTGTGCTGCAAGTTTGTGTGATCTATGCCAGAATTGGTGACATCTCCTCCCTCGGTTGGCAGCTGGCCCGGCGCCTGCCCGCGAGGGTGCAGGGGTACCCGTGGAGACTGGCCTACAGCACGCTGGAGCACGGAACCAGCCTGAAAACACTGTACCGGAAGTCGGCATCACTGGACAGTCCTGTGCTGCTGGTCATCAAAGACATGGATAACCAGGTGAGGCCTGCACCTGGGGTGGAAGACGTCTTGATAATCATTTTCACACTTCATGAGAGTAGAGTGAAGAGTCCAGTAAACTCACCTCACTCAGATTGTACAGCCAGCAGGATTTGCTACTTCACTTTGTTGAAGTAAATCCCAGGACTGTGTCACCCCTGTGTCCTTCAGAATCCTCTCTGAAAAGAAACCAGAACAGATCCCCAAACATGGTTGCATTCTAAGGAGTTTTTTTTCCCTATGCTGATCATGGATTAGGAAACTATAATGGTATTCACAACCTAAAGCTGGAAAAAGGTGAGGTAAAGCAAATCTGGATGTGGAGACAGTTGCAGAATAAATTCAGGGGCCATTCCAGGGCTATTTCTCGGTAGTACAACAGAGTCCACAGGCCCTGCCCATGGGTGGCTGCACTGAAAGCCAATCAAGGGGATGTGGCCCAGTGGCAGAGTGCTTGCCTAACATGTGCAGGGCCTAGGTTCCACCCTTAGCACTGCAAAAAGAACAAGAATTGTTACAACATGTGGGTTTTAAATGAAGTTACTTACAGATTTAATGAAATGTTGGAGAAATTGGTTGCTATGTTTTTGATGATGCATAGGGCTTGACACGAATCCACACCCAAAGCATACATTAGCTCTTTCTTTCGTTACCAGTGCTAGCAGTTTCAGGGAACATGATGCTCCACCTGAGCAGGAATTGAGGGAGCCCAGTTTTACAATACATGAAGGCAGCCAAAAGCCAAAGGGTGCCCTGTGTGTCAGGAAGTGGGGTCCGTGAGTCATGGTCCCTGGCTGTGCTCGTATTGGCTGAGGACGCCTGGACACCAGCCCTGCTCTACCTTCCCTGCCATCCGAAGAAGAACATGATTTGGCTAAATTTGCCAACATGATAGAACAAAACCTGTAAATTTATCCAAAAATGGGTCACGTTCACTTAGCACCTGGAAAGAAAACGTGCAGAACGGCAGCACCACGAGCAGCTCTGCAGAAGCAGCCCCCTGTGAAAACTGTGACTCGTAGAAATTAACAAAGCAACAGGCCCTGAGAGTCTCCGGAAATTGTCCTAAGGGCACACAGCATGAGAAGAAATATTTATTCAAGAAAACCTAATAAATCTCAGGAATCACAGTGAGATTCTGTGGCACCAGAGGCACAACCCTCTCCCTGCTCTCAGCATCTCCCAGCTCAGACTGCCGAAGGCTGCGCTCTGAGATCAGGGAGCAACAAAGTGGGGACCCCCGGCCTCACTGCTACTCTGTGCAGATCCCTAGTACCCCTTCTCCCACCCCCAGTTCTGCAGTCTTTTTTTTTCTTAAGAGCTCCCATTTAGTAATAATCTTGGCTGAGGAAGCATGATAGCTCAGAACAAGACTGCGTCCAGACTGCTTCAGAAAGTCTTTCGTGGGGAGGGTTAGACTCAAAAGCAGGTGACATCAATGTTTTCTTTGGACAGATTTTCGGAGCCTACGCAACTCATCCCTTCAAGTTCAGTGACCATTATTACGGCACGGGAGAGACTTTTCTCTACACGTTTAGCCCTAATTTCAAGGTATGGTGGACACCTTAGAGGAGGAATATTTAACTTCCCAGTGTCACATTGCCAGCTGGGGGTCAGGTGACAGCAACTCCCAGGGACCACATTTGGTCTTTCCCTGGCTCCGGTCAGGGTGAACAGGATTTCGTGACCACAGCATGCAGACTTCAGGCCCCGGCCTTGGGAGGGGCTCATCGGGCTGCAGCTCAAAGCTGGTGTGCAGCCGAAAGGCCTTTCCCACTCCAGAGCCACTTGTGGGTTGTGGTGTGAACATGGCCCGGCAGTCAGAGATGCCTCAGCCAATGGGGTGGCTCTCTCACGTGCACATGTGCTGGCCGCGGTGCCCTTCTGGCTGACTCCCCAGACTGATGTCTGTTCTGTGTTCTGTTTCTACCCTAGGTTTTTAAGTGGAGTGGAGAAAACTCATATTTTATCAATGGAGACATAAGTTCTCTAGAACTTGGTGGTGGAGGGTAAGGTTTTTGTTATTGCTGCTGTTTTAGCACTTAAACTGAGAGAGTCTTTTTTAAATACATGTTTGTAAAACACAGTGACCACATGCATAGTGGAGAGCTGGTACGTACACATATCCTAATTTGCGTTTCCACTTTTGCTCCCCTCTATGTTTAGATCCCTTCCTACATGCAAAAGCGCTATCTCCGTGTTTTCTATTTTTTCTTTTTTTGCAAGTATCTCTTTTCTTTATAACATAGGTTTCTCATGAAAGAGAAACCCTGCATATTTAAGCTTGTGCATCTGGTTTACTTTAGGTAACACTAAGATCTTAAAATATATCCATTTTCCTACCAATGACTCAGGTTTTCTTTATGCCAGAGTAGCACTCCACTGTGTATAAACACCACATTTCCTTTATCCACTCATCTGTTGATGGACACGCAGGCCTCTCCCGAGAGTTAGCCACCTGGGTTGTGCTGCTATAAACATGGTATGCATGGCTTGCTGTAATATGATGGCTTTTACTCTCTGAGAACAGAATAGAGTAGACAGGGAGTAGCTGGGTCCAGTGGAATTCCTAGTTGGCATATTTTGAGGAATCTCTATACGGCTTCTAAATCCATAAAAGGAAAAGAAAGCAGCCACTTAGTTGGGGACACTTCAGTTGTGTCTGTCTATGGCATACAAGAAAGAAGACAGGAAGTGCGCCCTGTGAGATTTCAGTGTATCCATTTCTCTAACCTCTTTTTCAGGGGGCGATTTGGTTTATGGCTCGATGCTGATTTATACCATGGACGAAGCAACTCCTGCAGCACTTTCAATAATGATGTTCTTTCCAAAAAGGAAGACTTCATAGTTCAGGACCTAGAGGTGTGGACATTCGAGTGAACTTCAGACTGCCTTAAACTGTTCCACGAGAAAGACGGGGTTGGTGCAGTCGTCCTCAGCCGGCTGGAAGATGAAGAAGGTCCAGCCCCTGCTGCCCCATCCGACCACAATGCTTTCTTTCTGCTGTCAGCTCTGAGCATGCTCACCTTGCAGAAAGGCCCAGAAAGGTACGTGTGGAGGGCAGACGCCAGAGAAAGAACTTCGACGTCCCGATCGGAGAAAGACTTCGTACTTCCGTCTCTTCCACATCCACACAAGGAATCGGAGTGTTCATAGATGTATGAGTTGAATGCAATTTTTATTTTTGGTAACTGTGAAAAAATAAATACTGTGGAGATATTTACATGCCTTGTGTAGTTATCAACATAATTTTCATTACCGAAATGTACAGCTGTTGTTTGCCATGGTTAGTGTGATTTAGAAAAATTGAAAGGAAACAGCACTTAAAAGGAATGTATGATTTTTTTTAAAAAATGTTTTATTTATATCTAGTATATTGTCTGAAATGTGTTAGCAGGTTTTTTTCTTTTTAATGTGTCAAATCTTGAAATACACATTTTGTGCTATATTTGGGGAACAATTTTGTTTGTTTTATATAGTTTTTTATAATTTTTTTTGCCCTGATTGTTTAGGGTGATAAATCTTAATATTTCTGAATATTTAAAAGCTCATGACCAAGGTTCATAGGTTGTTGTATAGGCCAGCATTTTTTTTAGTCATTAAAAGGGTACATTTTAAACTGCTTACCCTGAACAAATACATGTAAAGAAGAAAATCCCGTTTCTTGCAGTCATGAGTTCATATTTATAAAAATGGCTACCATTATGAACTTAGATTTAGAACAAATGCTGCTTCTGAAAGGAAAATGTTTTTCTTCTAAAATCATGTGTGCTGATGGTGGACTTTATTTTCATAGCGCCTGTTTGCACAGCCCCCACTGTTTACATCAGTGAGCCTCTGCAAGGGGCCAAGTGTTTTCATTTCTGTATTTCTAAAGTCAAAATGTGCAGTTGGGCCAGTTGTCTTGGTTTCTAAACTCTTGTTTGAGGAAAACATAATATAAAGAAATGCATTCATATCCAAGTAGAATTTTAAAACATAAGCCCGTTTTTACATCATAAAAAACTTAACCAATATTATTGTCAGATTTGTATGAGAACCAAAGATTGCTGTGGAAAAAAATTGAATAGTAGCCAAAGCTGAGAAACGATGTGTCACAAGTTATTTCCCTAGTGATCTCTGCAAGGAAAAATAAATAGCAGGCAGTATTTACGTGTAATAAAAAAAAAAAAAAACAGTTTTCAGAATATTACTTTACTCTTCTGTTTAGACTGTTTGCCAGAGGACAAATGGCCCACTGACCTCCTGTTGGCCAGCAGTCACTGTACTATGCTCCCATGCCATGCAAGGTCCAGTGAATGCTATAAACTCCCAACTTTGTGGCCCAGCTGTCCTTTTAATCAAGTCCTCCTATCGGGATCTTTTGATGAACAAGCCTGTGGCAGCTCAGCCGATCTGCTTGTTAAACAGTTTGTGAGGGACCAGGACTGTCTCAAGATGACCACACTGACCATTCCTGCCATTCGCAGCCGTGCGCTATTAAACAAATGGTCATCTCGCATAGAATTCATCCTTCCCTAGTTTAGTCCGTGATACTGTACTCCTGAGAGCATCTCCAGCTGTTGTGTTCTCTATTTAAAGCAGTATTGTCCAATCGGAAATGTGTGACCCTTTATTTATGGATACTGACTATATGTAATGCAGTGCTACACCAATATTTTCAATAAAGGAACTTACGCCTTCAGAGTGCATGTCTTTCCTGGTCATTTATTCAGTGAGTGTTTATTGCATGCTGCGTATCTCAGGGATGTTGCCAGTTAAGTTCCAGATACCTGCAAGAAAGCAAGTCATACAAACACTTTGGTTTCCTGCTGCAAAGAATGGTTGTGTTTCCACTAGTGTGTGCTCTATTAAGAGTGCGATGGCATTATGATGATAGCATACCAAACAGTATACACTTTGATTTCAAAATTATTTTGTTACTAAAATGGTGATTATTGAGCCATTGGAAAAATGGCCCTGATAGACTTGCTTCCCACAGCATGGCCAAAAATCTTCAATTTGGAAAAAAAAGTGCTGTCTGCAAAGCATAATATACACTAAAGCACAATATGGCAAGGCTTGCCTGTACTAGACTGTTCTGGAAGCAGATGATGGATGAGACATCCAAGACTAGACGAGGTCCAACGCTTTCACCGCCTCTCAGGGACTCCCTCCCACTCCCAGGAAATCCCTTCCATTATAGTTCCTGGAGACAACTCTGGACTTGTCTCCCAGTGTCTCTCTGTTTCCTAATCCTTTTGTCTATCCTGCAAATAAGGACCCCTTTAATATGTGACTCAATCTGCTTCCTAATTCCTAAGCAACACCTGTCTGGTAAATTTTTTGCCACCTAGCCCCTAAGGAGGAAGGCCCCAAGCAGTCGTGGTTGCTTTTAAATTCCTGTTTATAAGTCCGCACCACAGGACCTGGGCCAGAAGAACCAGTCAAGTGCTTTTTTCAGACTTGAAAATGATTAGGGTGCATCACCATGCTACAAACCAGGAGGGACCCCTGGGACTAGAGTGAGAAGGATAACTGCCCTCAGTTTGATTTCCCTTTGCTTAATTCCTTCTGATGTTTTAGAAACACACAAAACAAGACTTAAGAAAAGAGTGCCCTCCTTTTGAGGAAGGTATTGAAAATCTCTTAAAGCTTAGATGCCTACACTGTTTTTACCAGTTGAATCAGAAGAGGAAAGCTAAGGAGGTCAGAAGGCAGGGAAAATTTCAGAAAACTCAAGGCCAGCCACACCCTTTGTGTAAGTATTGAAAGTGCCTTTGACCACTTCCTTCTGTCCAATTAGGACACAGTCTTCCACTCAGGGGGAAGCCTTAACCCAAATTTGTCAGGTCTCCTGCACCCACTTCCTCCGCTACACACTTCTATCACCATTGACACCTGACAGGAAGTGTCTTTCCAAAGAAAATTAAGCTTCCCAGTTCACACCAAACTCAAGGCCTTATTTCCTTACCTTGTATTTCAAAATAAAAACTTAGGCTTCCTTAATCTGGTCAATGAAGACTTCAAAGTGGTATTTTGATGTCAAAGTGGTGTTTCTTGGTAGAATTTCTTCAGAGACCTTTAGGTTTGCATTAGCGCTGTTCAATGGAACATTCCTCAGTGACAGAAATGCGTGAAAGTTCGTGGCTCTTTGTGGCAGCACTAGGTATCGTACTGAGGCTGAGCACTTGCATTGTGTCTTGGATGACTAAAGGCTGGATTTGCTAGTCTATTTTGTTTCAATTTATAGAACACATGACCAGTGGCCACTGTACGGAAACGCGCGGCCCTAGATAAGATGTCAGTGCCAGGTCTTCATCAGATGAGTCCCTAAACGGAAGAGCTTCAGTTCCAAGCACTTTTGAGTGGCCTCTGCCATTATGGTTTCAGTGGCTCTCCCACTCCTTAGGTTATCAGATATAAAGCACCTAGAAGGCGGAGTTCCATGCTGATCCCCTTCTCTAACCAAAGGTAATGAGAACCTTCCCTAGTGTCTAGGCCAGTTATGGCGAACCTTTTAGAGTTTTCAATGATAACAAACAGCCCTTTGCGGCACACATGCCATAGGTTTGCTACCACTGGCCTAGGCATTGCTGCACATGTTTTTACTGGTGTAGGCATGTTACATGTTTTGTCTCTGTCCTAGACATCCCGCTACTCATGGCAGCTCTATAGAGGTGCCACGTCCCCAAAAGGCACTCACAATCTATGTGGAGCACAGCAAAGAAAAGTAACATCCCTTACACAGAACTGTGCTTCCCATCTCGGAATATCAATATAATATTAAAGCCCCCAAGAATGCCTCCCACAGTGCTGTGCAAGGAACAGCTGCCCATACCCATTTGGCCCACTGTGACATGTGCACTCGGAGAGCCTGTCTGCACAAGGAGCACGTGTTCACTGTCAGCCTGTTAGGATGAAGGGCCATAGAGAGCCCCAGAGAGACTGTTAGAAAAGTCAGCGTGTCGTGTTAACCCATGCACAAGGGCAGCCGTTCATTCCCCCTCTCCGCGTCTAGGGTTACAAGAGGTAGCCCTGACCTAGCTCACCGTCAGCCTTGAGGAGTGTGCTAAACAAGAAACACCTTTTTCTGCTTCCTTTGCTCCTTCCTCCCTCCATTCTTGCCTTCCTTGTTTCCTTCCTTTATTCCCTTGTCTATTACAAGTCCACATTTGTGTGCCTAGAATTTAGTGCCTTTATGTACTATATTTTTGTAGAATAATTTTTATCAGTGAACCAAAGTGTGTGTACCCATTTTTTATTTTAAAAGTCAACTATTAGTAGGCCTTGGTGTTATACACCTGTAATCCCAGCACTTGGGAGGCTGAGGAAGGAAAATTAATGTGAGTTTGAGGCCAGCCTGGGCTACATAGTGAGTTCAAGGCCAGCCTGCACCACCAAAACGAAAAGAGTAACTATGAATTATTCCTCCTAAAAGTCATACAAGACTAGCAACTGCTACTTGGTTACCTCATTCTCTCACCAATACTGCTTATGTCCAGCTCTTTACTTTTGCTCAAATGGTATCTTATTTTCATGTTAATTCTTGAATTATGAATGAGGTTGGACCTCTTTCCACATTTATAGCCTATTTGTATGTCTGTTTTGTTTTCTTCTAAATAGGCTGTCCACATCCTCTGTCCCTTTTCCTAATTGTTCATCGTCTTACTGATTTATAAGGGCTTTGTATATTCAAAGTTAGCCCTTTGTCATATGTTGCAAAGATTTTGTTTAATTTAGATATTTAAGACACATGCTTCATACATAAGGAGGATTTTTTTAGTATTACTATTTATCAACCATTTACAACTTCTGGACAATAAATTTTAGCTCAAAGTAAATTTATTCCATGTAGTTTTACTTTGCACCCCAAATCTCTTAACAGCACCTTCACCTTCTCTAAATGATGTCTCCCTCTAGCTCATTCTGTGCTGACTCCCTCCCACCTCAGACTCAGAAGATTTAGAAACAACCTCCTCAGAATCAACTGCACTTTGCACAGGCCCGTAATCATCACCTTAAGATACAACATCTTTCAGAAAGGTGACAAGGCAAGAGGAAGCCAAGCCAAGGTGAAGCCAGGTTGCCAGAGACCTCTACCTGCTCTGCAGAGCCTTGTGCACCGCCCTGGTGAGGAACAATTTGTATGTTAGCAATAGTGTCAGAGAGGACGAAGAGGAAGAGATGGACAGATAACAGTTCTTTAGCATGACTGCCTCTTTTTATTATACTGTATCTTATTTGATATTTCAAAATGAAAATGGTGAAACTCTAATTCTGTTTGGAGATGAGCCGTTTCTGCAGGAGGCTGGGTAACTTCCCTGATGTCCCAGAACTGATGACAGTTAGAGTCAGGAAGTCTTTTGATAGAATCGAGCAGAGCTGACCTCTTACCCGCCGCAGAGCCCTACCCGTGCCAGCTCTTCAGTGTCTCTGGCTCCCAGGACCCGCCCTCTGCTTCATCACGCAGGTGCCAGCATCCACAGTCCTCACGTAGGAAAGGAGACTCTTCAGTGGCCAGGAGGTCCTTGCAGGCTACCTGGGTCTCACTCACACTCACATCCCAAGCCCTGGTGTGGCACGCGGCACCCAGTAAACAGACCAGAGTACATAAGGAAGGAAGTGAGCCCCGAGGGGATCAGGGATCTGTGCAGTGCTCCGCAGCCAGGAGGAGAGCTGGGACTGGAGCACAGGTTTTGGCCTCCCAGCTCTGCCCTTCCCCGCACCCTGGGTTCCATAGACTTCTAAGCATCACCCTTGAGATGCACTACTGGTGTGCAGAAATAAATGGTCCTGTAGCTCCTGGAGTTCTTCCCTTTAGGTAACAAAAGTTTGGGGAAGCCAGACGTGGTGGCGCACACGTTTAATCTCAGCACTTGGGAGGATGAGGCAGGAGAATCACTGTGAGGTTGAGGCCAGCCTGGGTTACAAAGTGAGCTCTAGGCCAGCCTGAACTGCATAGTGAGACCCTGTCTTTAACATGCACGCGTGTGCATGCGCACACACACACACAGGTATGTGATTAAATGTACTTTCTAGTTCTGACTCTGTGGGATCAAATTTAAGAAGGGAGATTTACTGGGCCAAAGGAGGAGGGGTTGAGAAAACAGAAAGCAAGAAGGGTATTTGTGAAGAACACTTTTATAAAACAGGTAATATAAGCAAAGTAGTAGTGTGTGACACCATATAAACATATAATTGTCAGCTAGATCCTGACACCTTCACTTAGCGTAAGTTACTAAACTCTCTCTGCCTCAATTTCCTCATCTGCAAAATGAGAGCAACAATACCAACCTCACGTAGATGTTATGAAAACTAAGTGGGTGAATATGTGGAAAGTGCCATTATGTGGTCACGTGCCACATGTTTTGGTTGATGATAAGCTACATGACTATGGTACCATGAGATTGCATGACCAGCAATACCACTGCATGGTAGCCGTGCAAGGATGTCCTCTGAGGTTTGCACACAGTAACCACCTCAGCACACTTCTCAGAATGTCTGCCTGTCCTTGAGTGTATTAAAACACTTACTTAATGACATAATCTTCTCATTTGTCTTCAACACTTTCTGTGGGAGTCGGTGGTCTCTCTGTGGTCCCTGGGAGAAAACAGTGAGAGGAAACAGAAAATAAAGACAAGAGATGACAGCCAGGGTCGGGTGGAGTCACCTCGCGCCTGATGAGCTGGAGGACTGACTTCAACAGTAGGGGCGTTTATTTTATACACTTGCAAAGTTAGTATCATGGGCAGGTAATGTTGCCTAGTGAATAAGGACTGTAATTGTCTGGCTTTTTTCAACACTGAGGTAGTTTTGACTGCTTGACCAATGACCGGCTCCAATGGCTCCCACCGTCTCTCCCTTTTCTGTTTAATTGTAGAAGTGATGGGTGTTCAGTTGAAGCTGGAAAAGCCTTGAAGAATATAGTCCAAAGTCCATAACATTGGTCAGTTATCAGTCTAGCGGGCATGAACCTTTTACAGCTAACCTATTACTGTGACATTGTTTCTTTACATCTTGTGGTTACGCTTTTCCGCTGGATGTTTAACACCAAGTTAAAGTGAGACCTGCATAAAGAAAAATTTTAACCTTTTGCTATCTATCAGGGTCAGTTAAGTCTCCTCAGGAATCATCTTGCAGCCAGGTATAGCATCTCTTGATCATCTGTCAGTGTCAGTCATCTGGATGAGTCATGGCCCTGCTTGACCAAGTTGCTTTCTGTGAAAGTTTGAGAGATTTTTTCTCTCCTGGTGACTCTCCTTAGGCATGCTACATACTGTAGAATCACTTTCCTCTGTGGTCCCGTAATCTCCTTCATCGGAAAATCAGGGACTCACCGAGTCATAGGATGTCACAGTAGAAGTTCTTTTCTATCCTGAGTCTTTACTGACCTCAGAGGGCATAGACAAAATATTGACTGTTCTCTAGCCCAAATTACTTCTAATGTTTGATCTCCAAACCTGTTGTTAACCACGCAGCAGAGAAGATTAATGACATTGTAAGAGAGACAGTAAGCTTAATATTACAATCTGATCTGAACAGCAAACACTTTAGCACATACAAATGGAGCCATTATTTTTTAAAAAATATGGATATAGTAATATTTAAATTCTCCTAGAATGTTAACAAAGTTACATATTTTTACACAGAAATTTAGAAATCAAAACCATACATAACATTGCTACATGGCAATCATGAATATTCTAGTAGTTGAATCCCTGTCCCTATAGAATGTTAACAGACAACAGATATATAATTTTACAAAGAAAATTTGAAACCAAAGAGGTATACATAGTATTGTAACATAATAAGCATAATGACATTTATGAACATTTAAACACATTTAAATCACATATAAATATTGGGATAGATTAGCCCTTTTAGTCAATCAACCCTAGCTAATAAATAGGAAGCATTTATCTAATTTGTTGTCATTTGGGGCATGCCTGTAATCCTAGTGCTCAGAAGGCTGAGGCAGGAGGATTGTTGCTAGTTCGAGACCAGCCTGGGCTGAAAAGTAAGTTCAAGGCCAGCCTGAACTGCAGTGAGATCCTGTCTCAAAAAGGCAAAAAACCAAAACAAAACAAAATTGTTGTCTTTAATAGAATGACATAGAAGAAATTTATAACGTTGTCTGGGCTGTTTAATATCTAAGTATCTCTAAATGTGGTGGCATATACATAGCATATACACAAGTTCTTGTGAAAAAATTATTAATTTAAATAACCTTATGTTGGCTTGACATGAACCTCTTATTACAAATATCTGAAGCACAAAAGAAAGGCAGATGTGTAACAGTTCCAGTTTTACATTTTAGAATACTGTACATGCAGAAGGCATGAATAGATTTCATACACCATGAAATTAGCAACAACAAATTGTCATTATTTTGTTTCTTAATTTAGTTTTGTTCCAAATAACATCTTTTAATCAGAGAACCTTACTGTAATTTTTACTGAAAAACTTTCTTCTGACCAAATGACCCAATTATTGGGGCATCTCCCAAAAGACTATGGAGATCAGTGGGGGCTCCTTATTAATGAACAAGGGTTGGCCACTCTTTTATTCATCAACTTGAGTCCTGCCCCAAAATTTCTCCTCATCTTAAGGACTATAGTTAAAATATCTTAATTTTGATACCAATTAAACCAGCTAGTAACTCGGGTGAAAGCATGCTTTAAAACCTATAACCCAATTATATTATGAAGAAATAATAAAAGGAAAAATTGTGAGCTCAAAATAAAAAGGAGGGACAGCTGTTCACAGAATGACAAACACACAAACAAGTACAGAGAAAAAAACAAACATCTTTACAAAATTGAGTGCACTCAAATATATTTTTGACCAAACTGAATTATAGTAACTCTATTATAATTTTAGAAATTTGTAATTTAAATAGACTAGTCCATTTTGTCAATTAACAGAGATCTCTTAGAAAATCTTTGGAAGGAATAGAATCTTAACTATAATGAATATGTACATTATGTATTTTATCCTCTTAAGAATACTGCTTTCAGCTCTATATCCGTATATACTTTATTACCTATTTAGATCTTAGATTTCCATTTATGTCAGTTTCTTCAGTATGTCCTAGGTCAAATGTAGCCTCATTGTTGTCTATCGGCTGTAAAACAGTCTCTGAGGCATCACTGTCACAGGACTGTACATCAGCTCCCTGAAAGGTAGAACCAACTTCTCCAGATCTTGGTTCTTGATACAGCCAGACAGCATGCTCTGGTACCCAAATAGGTCACTCAGCATTCTCTGGAAAAACACAAGCGTACCCTCTGCCCCAAGACTGAACAATCCTTGACCTCTATCCCATTTTCCAGTGTGAATATCTTTCCAAAAGATAAGTTGCCCTATCAGTTTTGGTAGCCCCTTAATAAAGGTGGCCCAAAAAGGAATTTTTTTGTTGCTGTAGTAGCTGAATCTTTACTAATATCCAAAAAATTTAAAATAAATAGGGCTGTATGTAATAACTGGCAAGGTGAACTTCTATCCCTATCTCCCCTTTTTGTTTAGCTAACATAGTTTTAAGTGTAGCATGTGTCCTTTCAACCATACCTTGTCCTTGAAGATTGTAGGGAATGCCAGCGTAACGATTAATATCCCACAAGGCACAGAATTGTGGGAAGGAATGGGTTTCATAAGCAGGTCCATTGTCAGATTTAATTGCTTTTGGTTTACCTATAATAGCAAAACACTCTAACAAATGACTTTTAACACATACATATCTTTCTCCTGATTATTCATAGGCCCATATAAAGCCAGAATATGTGTCAATAACAACATGTACAAATCCAAGTTTCCCAAAAGCAGGAATATGTGTTACATCCATTTGCCACAACTCATTACTTGGTAAGCCTCTAGGATTTGTTCCAGGCTGAAAAATAGGATTATTAAGCAGACTACAAATAGGACAAGATAAAATGATTACACAAGCCTGTTGAATGGAACGTTGAGGAAATTTTTGACATAAACCTTTGGTACATACATGAGTTAAAGTATAAAATTCAGTGGCTAAACAATCTGGTGAGGAAATAGCAACAAGTTGATCAACTTCATTATTATAATTAACCATGTCACCAGGAAGGTGTGAATGAGAACAAATGTGAATTATGAAGATAGGAAAATCTCTATTATAAATGAGTTTGTAGTTGACAGAACAGTTGACCGAGTTCATTATCATTACAAAGTAGCTTTTTCTATATAAATTAATTGTTAACCACACCTAACTTTCTAATCTTTTTTCTTTTACCTGTTGGAATTGTCTTTCTGCTGCTATTCCTCCATCTTTTGTAAAATTTTAAAAGTTTAATTAGTATATATCAACAAGTGAAGTGAAAGGGATTGATTCCCCTTAATGTTTTTGTAATTTGAATTTTGATCATGAAGTGAGAAACCTGTATCCAATATTTTGGAAGAGGAAGCCATAATATAACCTTCCTAACCTAAGAAGACCCATCTGTGAAAGCAGAAGCAATTTTAAACAACTTGTCTGACAGTTAATAACACCAGAGAAGTTAGTCCAAAGTCTGAACAGAGCCAATTAATATTACCAAATAGTCTGAAAATCATTTAAGATGGATCTAAACAGTTTGGGTAAATTGTCTGTTGGAATAGGTGACTCAAATATGAAAAGGTTACCATAACTTGTACTCTTTGGAGGCCAACATTAGGCTTTTCATTGTTTAAATGGAATGTTAAAATTAAGCAACTGTTTAAACTGCATTGCTTCTAGATTGTATTTTAAACTTTCATATCTATTTCTAAAATACCAAAGCTTTTACATACCTATTTAATTTTGGACTGTAAAACAAGCAATCAACATCATTAGGAATCATGAGAGCACTGAAGACTTTTAAATCAGTAGCAAATCCTGTATGTGATGTCAAGAAGAAAACTGTAATTAAAACAAGACACTTTTATTAGCTGTATCAATCTAAAATGAGGAAAAATTTTTTACTAAACTCTAAAAGACCAAATCAATCACTGAAATATATATATTTTTTGACAAGGGACAAAATTTTCTTTATGAAAATTATGTGTTTTAAAATTTAATATTTTAAAAATAGCTTCCTTATTGTAAATCTTGGAAAATATGATTTGTTTTAAACTATAGGCAAATTTTTATCTTGGGGGATGGAAACAACCTTTTAAATTTATCACCTTAAGGGGAAAATGTAAAAGCGTTTTATATTTTAAAATTCTCTCTATTCTCTATGAGTCTTTATTCTTTGTGAAACTATTCCAAAGAGAATGGCGTTTTTGCATCTCACCAGGTCAGCAATTCAGCATCTCCACTCTATCAGGAAATACCAATCACACCCAATGGACTTGCACCTTCCACACCTGCAGGCCATCCATGCTTGTGTCTAGAAGCCCATAAAAATGTTTTTCCTTTAAGTAATCGATTTTATCTCTGAACCCAATAGGTGCCACGGTGTTTTGAGTAGATTGAACCATAACCTTTCCTGTATAATCAGCATCAGTGACACCAGCAAAATCTGAAGACCTTTTAAAATAAGACTGCTGCAGGCTAGCAGGAGTCCCATTGCCCCTGAGGCAATGGTCCATAGACCTCAGTAGGAATAATTTGGGGTCCCATTTCAGGAGTTAATATGAATCTGCAGGAGGGACCGAGGTCCAAGCCTCCCTCCCCTGTCTGTTCTCGCTCTCCAGAGGTCAGAGACATGGGACGGCCTTCCACATCAACTTTAGACCTACATGCAGTTGCCTGATGATACCCTAGTCAGCACCTTGTACAGATGCCAGGTTTTCTTAAAGGCACAACTTCATGTTGCCTTCACAGATGTTGCAGAGCAGTCTTGAGTGAAATGTTCCTCGTTGCCACAATGAAAATGAAAAACCTTGTTTTTTCCCTTTCCTCTAGACTGTAGTTAAATAACCTGAGTGACAGCTGCTGCCAAGGCAGCCCCCTGTACATATGAGGGGCCAATATCTGCACAGATCCGAATCATCCCTGACAATGTGGCCCACCTTCTGTGGGCTCTTAATGCATCCTTACACCATTTATTTGCATTTTCAAAGGCTAGCTTCTGAACTACTAATTTGCTAGCTTCAGTGTCAGTTATAATCCTTTCACTAGCCTGTAATAATCGTGCTGCAAAGTCTTGAAAAGCTTCCTCAGCTCCCTGACGAATAGAAGCTAAATTAAGGGATGCCCCTCCCTTAGAAGGGAGTTCCCTCCAGGCCCTCATCCCGGCCATTTTGGTTTGCTCATATATTTGCAAGTCAAAAGTAAGTTGATCTTTTGTCCTAGCAAAGTCACCTGCCTGGTCAATGTAATGTTCAAGGAAGTCTACTTTCCACATCAGATAATCTCCTGGACTTAAACATGATTTAGCTATTCCTTTCCAATCATTTGGAGCCACAATTTGTTGTCCTAGAATTTCCAATAAACTCAAGGTAAAGAGTGCAGTAGGGCTGTAAGTCGCAACTGCCTGTTTTAAGTCTCTTACGGTATTGAAAGGTAGAGCATCATGACTACATATAACTTGTCCTGTATTTTCAGGGACTTCAACTTGAGTAACAGGGTAGAAATGTTGAAAACACTCCATGGGCTCCCCTGCCCGTCTGGCTTCTTTTAATTCTAATTGCAAGGGAGACCGAGAAAATGCCTCTACTACGTGAAGGTAGAAGTTCCAACATGTGACGCAGAAAAATTTCTGAAAAGGTCGGGATCACTGCCTGTGGCTCAGTTAAATTTATCGAGTGCTGTGAAATAGAATTCTCAGGCAAACACTTCTCTGGTGGGAAAAGGCCTGTTGTCCCCCTTTCTCCTTTTTTATCACACTGAGCAAGACTAGAAAGTTCAGACTGTATCGGCAGCACCATTATCCCATCATCCTTGTCCTGCTTGGGATCAGGACTTAATTTTAAAGTAGAACTCTGAGGTGAGTCCATTGTGGTTGTAAAACCTCTTTTAACCAAAATCCAGAAAAGAGGGCTGGGGATATAGCTCAGCGGAACAAGCATCTTCTTGGCAAGCATAAGGTCCTGAGTTCAATCCCCAGTACCACCAAAAAAAAAAAAAAAAAATCCAGAAAAGAAAGGTAAAAGTAGGAATCAAACATACCAAAACCACTTCCACATACAGGTGCTCCTGTGATTCTTGAGACTGTAGTTGTCCCTTTTTAATTACTAATAATTAAAATTATTATCTTCTTTAGTCTTCTCTTAAGCGTATTTTTGTAACTATATTGTTTAAGATCAGTAGACCACCATGCCCTGTTCTTAACACCTGATAATTGTCAACATAACACTTCAGTGCTAACTATTGACCTACCAATCCACTCCCCCCACCCTGTTGTGCACACAAATTCTGGGGAGTGTCTCCTCACCAACCACTCTCCTTACCCGGGGGCCACATGTTGGGTGCCAACTGTGGGAGTCAGTGGTCTTTCCACAGAGAGGATCCTGAATAAACAGTTGTAGAGCAAATTGTTCATGAAGAAGAATATTAAATACAAACACGCAAATGACATATGCCCACAATAAAACACAGGAAGAATCACAGACAGTTGTTGGGAGTCATTGGAGCTGGTTTGGTCAAGCAGTCAAGTTACCTCAGTATTGTGGATAGAGTTGCTTGTGACAAAAGTTTGGGGGAAGATTTTTGACTGGTGGCTTTGAGCTTTTTGGAATATGCAGACGTGTGGCTTTATAAGACAGCATCTCAGTGTTTTCCAAAGTGATTGCATCATTTCCACATGCATCTGAGAGCCCATTCAATATCTGATAGTCTTAGTCTTAGTTTTCTGCCAGTCTCAGGAAAGCAAATTATCTTGCTTTGCATTCCTTGATTACTAATGAAGATGGGAATATTTTCATGTTTCTTAGCTATCTGTATTTTCTCCTTCATGAGATCTCTTCATGTCTTCTCTACTATTTTCAAGTTTATCTCCTATATCTTGGTATCTTTGCTGTTCTTGCCTTAAGAATAACAGATATTAGTCAGGGTGTTAATCCTATTTACTTCTTCTGAGGAGAATAAATCATCATGATATCAGAGCCTGCACCCCTAAAGTGGTATTTTCTTAAGTCTCAAAGTTGCAGTAGGTAGAGAGGAATGAAAAAGAATTTGTGTCAGTTTGTTTTGACTTGGGCATGTATCTGCACCAGTTTATCTGGTTATGTGACTTTTCTAGAAGTGCCAGCAAGAAGCTCAGCTGAAAGAACTGTCAGCATACTGAACTCTTCAGTTATTATTCCACGCACTTTACCTATGTGATCTCTAACTTTATAATAAGATGTATGGTCATGGCAAGCACTGTTCTTATTGATGTGGAGACTTGACAGAGGGAAGCTGAGGTGGTGCCCAGAAACAATGTGGGGAGGCTGATGGGTCTCTGTGGAAAGAAATAGAGATGGGAGGGTGATAGTCTCAGTGACTTATTGATGAGACAAAATATTCGAAACCCAAAGTTAAAGAGGGAAAGGGTCATTTAGCTCACAATTTGCAGAGATCTCAGTCCATAATTGGCTGGCTCCATGCCAGGGTGGTGTGGTAGACAGGCTTCACAGAGGAGAAATAGCTCATGGTAGGCAGAAGGCAGCAAAGCAACAAAAGGCGACCACAGCTCTTCTGGTCCCTTATATCTTATCCAGGGTACTTAAGGCAGGGAGCACTTACAACCTTAAATCCTAGTCTCCTTGATCCTAGCACTGCACGATGAATCAATCCTAGTGTCACACACTCCAGCCACCTCTGAAAAAGCCCCACCTATGACACATGAAGCTTTAGGGGGACATCTAGACACAAGCTATCACAGTGACTGAAAGAGCTGAGAAAAAAATTAAGATCAGAAATTACCAGGAAGTCAGAAAAGTGTGAAACATTCTAGGACAGGTGTTTGCAAAGATGTGAAGAGTCGCTGAAGTTCAGCTTTTCGTGAGGATTGCACTAAGATTTCTCCAGGGTGGTGGGTTACGTCAGAGAGGAATAGAGGCAAAAAGCAACCAAGCCCAGGGGTTTGAAATGCCACAAGCTATGGATTTAAAGTCATCTGAGTTCACAGTAGGGATTTGGCAGCTGTCCTGAGCCAGGTGCTGATGGAAAATAATCTAGAAGCTGGGAGATAATTGTGCCTCAGGCTGTCGGATGAGACTCAAAACTGGGAGATTGTAAGTACAGAGTCTCCCGGAATGGGCAGATAAGAAATGGAGAGAATGCCAGTCTTGCTGCCAAATCTCTCAGCGTATTGAAGGGTGGGAGGACCAAGCAGTTTTTGCTTACTGAGCCTCGAGGTACACGATGCCCTTGGGTGCCTTTGGGGGAAGGCAGGTTTGAGTTTCAGGAGACCAAGCTGGCTCTGGGACATCGCACAGGATGGAGACCCCTTCCAGTGAAATGGTGTTTTCTGCAGGGGAAAGTGTTCCAGGGAGGTCAGTGATAGAAAAAAGGCTTGGAGAAAAGGAGCAGAGGAGTTTGAATAAGGAGACTTGTTTACACCAAGAATGGCAGGTAGGAGCCAGGGTGAGCTCCGCAGAGGAGACTGCAGCTCTGAGAGTGAAGAATCCTGTGCAAGTGTGAACGTGACAAGAAGCGTGGCATTGTCTTCACGGTGCTGGGGCTGCTGCTTTACACAGCAGCTGTTGGCTGTTTGCAGGAAAAGAAATGACTCTGCTACTATTGAAAGGACTTTAAGATGACCACCCCTGTTGGCCACAAGGAACTTACCCTGAGCAGGCTGATCCACTTCCTGGGTCCCATTTTCTCTGTTTTAAAAATAAAGTGACAGCTGAGCATGGTGGCACACTCCTTTAATATCAGCACTCTGGGAGGCTGAGGCAGGAGGATAGCCATGAGTTCAAGGCCAGTCTGGGCTACATAGTAAGTTCAAGACCACCCTGAGCTACACAGCACAACCCTATCTCAAAAAAAAGTAGGATAATAATATCTTGTTGTCCAAATATTTATGAGAATCATATAATTTATATATACATATGCCTTAAAATTATAAAATGATAATGGTGAGTTAGAATTATTATGGTACTGGTGATGAATTCTTTATTAAAATACAACATTCAAGTATAACATTGCTCTTGATTTATAAAAAAGGAATTCCTGTCAATGCTTTGTTTGGAAACCCACCTTTTAAAAACATGTTATAAAAGAAAGCAGAAGTATCTGCATTGTGTTCAGGAAACAGGTAAACAAAATGTCAGCGGAAGAAATGGGGATATGAGATGGGTTGTTTTCCTTGGTCACCCTCTGCATTACAAATGATTTACATAAGCTCCATTTAAGAAGACAGACTAGGTTTTCTTAACACCCTTTCGCAAAGGACCAAAAGACACCAGTCAAGCAGACACAAGTTAGAACTGCAGGGCACCTGCTAGTGTTTGTCCAAGAGCACTCTGCAGGGGGGAGAAGTTTAGTAACCAGAAACTGGAAATGTCTCTCTTTTCCCGCACATGGCTGCTCCTCAGTCCCCTTCCTTTGCCCAGAAATCTCACACCCTTTCCAGCTAACAGAGCCAATGGATGTACGCAACGAGGATGCCAAGGAACAGCGGAGCCTTAAGTATTTCCTTTTTCTTAATCCAGACAGAAACATGTTCATGCCTGTTTCTCTTTTACCTTCCCAAAAATCTAATATTCTTGAGGCAATGGTGAAACAGCAAAAGTTATTGCTATTTACTGACTATAAGGCAGGAAAAGTTCTCATATTTATTTTCAGTTAAGCTTTATTTAGAGTGCAGAAAAAGGAATGCTTACTGCCATGGCAATCTTTTAATTGGGTTAAAAAAAACCAGAAACACACTTTCTACTTCCTCACTAAAACAGAACAAACAAAACCACATCGGACATGTAGCCCTAGTAGCTCAACAGTTCACCTCTGCCAGAAATAGCAAAAGATTTGCTTGAGAATGCTCTGTATCCTCTGGCATTATGATTGCACAGCTGGAAAATGTATGGAATGAGATTATGACTCAGAGAACTAGAAAAGGAAATGAAGTTTATACAGAATCCTGAATTTTAAAAAAATCTGTTTTGATGTTTTCCTTGTGACAAAAGTAATATACTTTCTTTGATGAAAATATAAACTATACTATAAACAAGAAGAAGGAAAACATTAAGCCATATTTTACCCATTTAGAGATCACAGTGCTAATATATTCTTTTAGAAATTTTTATTTCCAATTCTTACGTTTACTTAACAGTTGTGTAACTGCACTAAACACACTGTGTATGGCCTATTTAACATGGGTGTGGATCACTGCACAGCTCAGTGGTGAGGAGCACAGGCCCCCTTTCCACGGCAGGGGCTCAGGTTCCAGCCCTGTCCTGGCTGAAGGAGAATGGCACTGAGCAGGTTAGAGAATCACCCTGCAGATGGGAATGGAGGCCTTGCGCCAGGAGCGACAGGATGCATAGCTGGAAAGATTTCCTTGCCATTAACCAAGATCAGAAGCATGAATAAAAGAAAAGTTGGGAGGTCATCACTTTAATCAATTGGACATTTGCATTGGAAATACCAAGTATGCTGGACTTACACTTGAAGAGCTGTATGACTTGAAGTCTAAGTGCAGAGGCAGAGGGCATTCCCACACCGAGAGCCTGAAGATTGGATGCCGTCAAGGAAGGAAATGTAGAGAAGACCAGGGACTAAATGATGAAAGAAAGAGCTTAGGAGGAAGAAAGAAACCCAAGAAAATGCAGAAAGCTTCAAATAAACAAAGGAGAGAAAATAAGAAAACATACCAACTGTTGCTGCTAGGTAGGAGAATTGAGGCCAGAGATTAGGACATGGTCAGCCACGTCCACTGGCCAAGGGGAGATGACACCTCCATCGTGAAGATCCGGGACACACTCACAGAACAGTTTCCAAGCTCTGCACCGGGGACCAATCAGAAGTGCTATCTTCTATTCTTCTCCATCAACCAGGTTTCTGACCGGACAGCCTAGATCTGACATCAGAGTGGGGCTGTAAAAGAAGGTGGCCATTGGCCTTACGGCCACTGTGCCCTCTCTTTTGCTTTAGTGGCCTGTTCTCGTTCTACAGGTGTACTTCCTTTCCTACATTAATTGGTCTGCCCTCATTCTGCATAGCATGATTTCCTACCTTTATTTTACTTTATTTTATTTTTTCCTACCTTTGATAAGTGTAAAGTCCCACTACCTTTTGCATTTATCTTGTCCAGTTCTTTGTTCAGAACAACAAAAACCTGGAAAAAGTCTCTCAAAGGAGTCTGCAGCACCCCCAGAACCCAGTTGAGAACTAACCATTGTATCTGGTGATGTGATCATTTACAGTCTCCAGGAGCTGTCTGGCTGGAGTAAAAGTCTAGAACAGTGGGTGCAGGAAGGAAATGGAAGGAGAAAATTGGAGACAGGTGCAGGGACACTTTCTTGCAAGTTTTTCCATCAAGGTAACAAATACTTGGAATAGGTGCTGGTGGGGAAAGTAGGTGTTATGGTCTGTGTCTGCATGTCCCCCAAATCCTCAGGCTGTCATGGGGTGGCTTCTAGATTTTTGATTGATCCATAGCCCACTGCTGGGATTATGTGTGTGGACTACATCTGCCCATGGGTAGCTTCCATACAGGGTAAGGGGGGAAGAGAGGATGCTTGCCACTGTCCCCCCTTTTCCTCTTCTTGCTTTTGTTATCTTCCACTGCCACGAACTGTTGCCCACTGCCATGTGCCATTCTGCCTTGCAGCCAGCCACATATGGACTGAAACCTCCACGGACTGTGAGCTAAATAAACCTTTCCTTCCTTCATTTTGGGCAGTGAGTATTTTGTCTCAGCAATGAGAGAGAAAAGTAAACAAGACGGTAGGCTAAAACATTTTAAAAAATCTTTTGAAAATGGGAGAAATGAGAGCATGTGTGCAGGTGGAAAGTAATGATCTAGTCAAGAGAATAAAACTGGTGATAGAGAACATGGCAAAGGAACATGCAGTGTGCTTGTGCATGGGCCAGAAGGGGACTAGATCTAGCATGCCGTGGAGGAACCGCTTGGAGGTGAGCACTGTTTATGTTTGGGAAGGTGGGGAAGGCCGAGTAGATGAGTCATCATTTTGGAGGCAACTGCTCTCCCCGGTTGCTTCAGCTTTCTCAGTGACCTTTCTCCTCGTTCCTGTCTGCAGCACAGACAGCATCAGAGCCCGGGCCTTCCTCATTCCCAGCGCCCTGCCCTTCATATCACTACTTCCCATAGCCCATCTTCCCCATCCTTGTTCTGGAAGTTATTCCACAAAGGCACCAGGAACGCAGAGGCCACAATTTCAATTGTGTATTTGAGTATTAACTTCTGTGTACCCTGATGGTACTGGATGCTGTTATGCAAAGGAATTGGGAAGCTTGATAGAGAAAAACACCACTTTATTGTTATTTAATTTTGACTTCCGATCTGTCTGCGTGTATTTCCCATGTATTTTTTGACTACGCTTTTTCCTTTAATGAGTTACTTTCATATCAGCTGCTTTTCGGTTCTAAACTGGGGCTTTCAATTCATTCTAATTGTTTTGTAAAACACTTCCTATATTCACATTAATCCTATTTCCTGTGCATGCTGCAAACATTTACCCAAACTGTCATTTGTCTGCCAGTGCCACTTGGGGAATTTATACTTTTTTGTTTGTTTTTTGCCACAAGGTCTTGCTATATATAGCCCAGCCTAGCCTTGAACTCTTGGCAATCCTCCTTCCTGAGCCTCTGAATGCTGGGATTCCATGCATGTGCCAGTATGCTCTGTGTAATTTACACTTTTTAAAAATGTTATTTTACATCAATCAATTCTTTATCTTGTGGAATCCATCTTAAGAATTTAGCCCTTTCTTTTCTCCTACAAGACAAAGTGAATATTCACCTACATTAAAAAAAATTTGTGCCACTTTGAAATCATTTTCTACATTTGAATTCTTAATTTCATTAGTGATGTATTTGGGGGCACAGTTTAACTGGGGTGTGTGTGACTTTTTTCTTCAAACAGTGACCAGTTACTACTGCAACTCCCTTTCTGAGCTAGTCCCTGTTCCATGCTATGGGTGCCACCCAGCAGGCGGCTTCCTCCTGAAGGCAATATACCCAGGGTCCCTGAGCCAGCAGCTATGCCATGAGAATGTTTCTACTCCCAAATGCCTGAAAACCATCCACTCACCCACCCACCCATCTGTTCAACCAGTGCTTCTTCATTGTGTACAGTGTGCCAGATGCCAGGCTCAATGGGATGGTCAAGAAGGCCATTTCCCATTTGGAGGGGATTTGCTTCTGCAGAGGGCCTGGGCACAGGGAGCATCCTGAAATACCTGTTGCAGGTACAGGCTGCAAAGAACATATATAAAAATGGAATAAATTACTAGTGTGTGAGTAAATGAATGAGGGTATCAGACCATGACACTTACAGTTACTAAGCAAGTATGTAAGAATTTAAAATGGGATAGAGTTGAAAATTGGTAGAGGAAAGATGTTAGGATAGTTTAGTTTCCTAAGGTTGCAAGGAACAGAATTTGAATAATACAAATTTATTCTGAGGTAGCAACAGTGACTCCATGCAGCCATTCTGGTATCTCTGCCTTCCTGGGTTTTCCTTCTCAGCACTGGGGATTAACCCAGGGCCTTTACCCTGAGCTACATTCATAGCCCACTTTTTATTTTTGGAGACATGATGGATTGGATATGTCTGACGAGGAGCTCCTCTCAGACCTGCCCCATCCCAAACCTGCTCACAACCTAGGTGGAGAACACTCCATGTCGCCACCACTCAGAACAAAAACTCAGAAATGGAGACAGAATGCAGTGTCTTTCAGTTAAGATGGTGGCAGGATTTATAGAGCAGAGAGAGGAGCTGCTCTTATAAGCTCAGCTTCCAACGTGTTAGACACTGGCTAGAATGAGTAGACAGCTGGACGTTCCAAACCTAGAGATCCAAATTTGGGAATCACCACAAACTATATGATGTTTAAGGCCAGGGTCTGTGTGAGATGACCAAAAAAGTGAGTGTAGCTAAAGAGAGAGAACCCGGACCAAAGCCATTCAATGCAAAGAGATGTTTGGAAGAGGAAGGTGGAAAGAGAAGGAACAGCCCAGGCAGGGAGGGGAGCCAAGGAAGGGTGGTGACTCAGAACTCAAGAAGAAACAGTTCTCCAGGGGATGACACCTGCTGCTGAAAAGATGAGGGCTGAGATTCACTATTGGGGTCAGTGACACAGAAGCCACTGGTGAATGCGACAGGAGGTGCTGGGATGGAGGGGTGCCAGGGAAAGCCTGACAGGAAGCCATGGGAAGACCAGGAGTCAGGGTGAGAAGAGGGCAGGTAATTGCTCTGAGGAATTTCTTGGCAAAGAGAAGCAGAGTAATACACCCATCCATCCTTGATGGACAAGGTGACATTCAGGTAGGCTCTCCTTAAGTGCTTGTTACAAATTATAGAACGCAAGACTCAAACCCATAGCCTGCACTATTTTCAAGCAATGTGATGTCCTGATACAACACGGTCATGCATTAGGCAATATTTTATCTCCATTTAATAGATGAATGAGTATGAAGCCTGAGCACAGGAGGATGAGTACCTTTTGTGCCTCAACAAAAGAAGGTACGTAATTTGACCACATTACCATGGATATGGAATTATAAATTATGCAAGAGCACTCCATTTACAAGTAGATTTAATGTATTGTCCAACCTGTATGGTGGTTCCCATGGGAACCTCATGCCATCCATTAGCGCAGCCCTCCCTTTGCACATGGATGTGCCTGCCCCACACCATCTGTGGACATATTCCCTGCACTTCCATGGAGGGTATCTGCATGAAGTTTAAAGCTGGGGAACAGGAGGAGTGCTCCTGAAAGGGCCAGGTGAGAGGACCAAGCTCAGCATGTAGAAACAGTCAGAACAGAAGCAACTCAGGCAGGTGTTTTGTAGAGTTCAGCCTAATCTCCACAACTTGGCCAACAACTTGAAGACCTGTGGTCTGCCTGTGCTTTTATATACCTGAATACAATGGAAGATATGAATTAGCTCACTTTTGTTTAGCCTCCTTCAAACAGAAATCTGAACACCCACGCAGTGCTCTGAATCATGGTCCCGTTCATTAGGGGACTGTTAGACATCTACCTATATGCAAAGCATTGCATTAGGTAGCACACTTTAGAAGGGTCAAAGACACCTGCTCTTACTGTCTAAGAACCTAATTGCTAGTAGCAAAAATATGTACAGAAACAGCTGTCAGGAAGAAATGGTTAAGTTCAACAAAAGTAGTACTAAAACACTGCTATATCACCTCATGAGAGGAATTGCTTCTTTCGGTTTGGTTAATATTTTATGAAGGAGGAGACACTTGAGGAGTGAAATTTGGCTGTGCAGAAATGGAACAAAGCTATTTCAGAGATAACAGCATGAGTGAAAACAAGGTGAGGTGAAAATGTACTGCTGCTAAGGAAATAGTGAGCTATCACACTACAAATTCTTATTATGCATTTTCTAAATTGACAAAGACTGATGGTACAATTACTGTAACGGGCTACTCCAAAAAAGTTCTTTTTTTCAGCCTTAAAAGAGTTATATGGCCAGGAGTGATGGTGCATGCCTGTAGAGGCAGGAGGATCACTCCCTGGGCCTCATAGTGAGTTCAGGGCCAGGCTGACCTACATAGCAGGACCCTGTTTCAAAAAACCCTAAAAGATAAAAAGAACAAAAAGTTGTATCTATGTTCAAAAAGGTGGATGGTGGTTTGATGTTGATTCCAGTACCAGGGATTGTACCCAGGGTCTCAAATGCTGGGCAAGTGTTCTCTACGAGTCACATACCCAGACTTTAAATTTTACAACATGGTATCACTAAGTTGACTGGGCTGGCCTTGAATTTTGTATTTTCTTGCTTCAGTCTCAGCAGTAGCCACATGCCACCAAGCCCAGTGACTGATGGGTTTTGAAGTTAAGATGAATTTTATCTGGACTTGTCACCGTTAGTTGCATGATACTGGGCGAATTCAACTTTGTTGTTCACCGCCCGAGTGGGGTCTATAAAGCCAACCTTCTTGTCTTGCGTATTAGGAAACAAATGGCACAGGATAGGTGCTCAGCAAAAGCCAAGGACCATAAAAAGCTGAGGTCAAAGCACAACCCATCTTGAATGCCAAGCTAAAAGCCTGGTACTTCTTTGGGCACAACAGTGATTGAGGGATTTGTCTGACTGACAGAAACTGTCAGACAATAAGCTAGATTACCACAACGGTCTAGGTGAGGAACAAGGCAATTATGGGAAGGAACCTCTGCAATTTCAGACTATGAATTGCAGGACTCTGTATTCACTGTTTTTGTTTTTCTTCTTTTAAAATATACTTTGTTTTGGAGACAGGGTCTCGCTATGCAGCCCAGACTGGCTATGAACTCACTCAGTAGCCCAGGCTGGCCTGAACTGGGAGATCCTCCTGTCTCAACCTCTGGGGTCCTGGTACCACAGGTGTGATCCGCCAGGCCTGGGTCACATTTAGTTGCGTCTGAGGAACGTCAGCTGAGGATCTAGATGGTTGTTAACAACAAAAAGCAAATAAACAAATACGAAATTGAATTTTGAGCTTAAACCCTAGAATTATTGTGTAGAAAAAACACAAAACACAAGAAACACGGCCATTGCTCAGTAAAGACTAGCAATTCTGCTGCTTCTCTTACAGCCTGCGAATCTTGACAACGTATTTATTTTTAACCCTTCCACTGGGGATTTTATTGCGCAGAAGCCCCGGCCCGTAGGGAGGCGGAAGAAGGTCCGGAGGCGCCGCCTTTCCCGTAGCTCCGGACGCCCGCCCCTCCTTTCCCAAGGGCCGCGACTCCCGCACCTCCTTTCCGTCTGCAGCGGAAACGCAGGGCGCACGTGGACGGCCACGCAGCGGGCTTCAGCCCGGCGCGGATCCCAACAGCATCGCAGAACTAAAGCGCGCGCTCGCTGACGTCATCAGGCCGCGCGGCGCGCCCTGGGCTTCGATGGAAGCATTCCCTACGAGACGCAGGGGGCGGGATGACTGCGGGCCGCGACCCCTAGCGGCCTCCTTCTGTGAGCCCCTCTCTTCGGAGCGCATCAGCACTTCCGGCGGCCGGGCCCGGGGTGCGTCACTTCCGGCGCGTCTCTGCACCAGGCAAGGGCGGGACCTTCAGGCTGTCGAGAGGCAGTGTGCGGTGGACTGTGGTTCTCAGCGGCGCCTTCGGCTTCTGGCCATGGCGGAGTCTGCCCCTGCCGGGGAGCCCGGGGACGGAGACCCCACGTGCGTGTTTTGCCGCATCGCGCGGGGGCAGGAGCCCGGTACCGAGCTGCTGCCCTGCGAGGTGGGCGCGGACCCGCGTGGGGACCGGGCGCGCGGCGGGGCCCGCCGGGGCGAGGTCCTTGGCGTGAGACCACCCTTTGTGATCTCCGCTTTTATTACAGGGATTTCTTTCTGCCTCCCTCCAAATGGTTTATTAATTTATGTCTGGAGACGGGGCTTCGCTGTGTAGTCCAGGTCACCTTGGACTCGCCGCGACTCTCCTGCTTCAGCTTCCCGATTGCTCGGTTACAGGGGCGCCATCACGTCTGGCTCTTCTAGAGGTTTTAAGCTCTGCACATCCAAATACAGTACTAGTGCCGATGAGAAAATTAGTAAAAATAGGTGCAGTAGTGGCAGTCGGGAAAAGCTGTTGGGTCGGCTAGAACGAGGCAGGTGAAGGTGCGGTCTGGAGTCCCACTGAGGCCTCATTCCTGGAGTGTGCGGCTGCGTTGGCAGTGTTTGGCTGGTGTTTCCGGACGGCTCCCCCTGCGCTCTGTTGTCGCCGTTCTGCTCCTCTGTAGAGAAACCACCCTCAGAGAATCGGCTCCCAAGACCTGTAGCGGTGGTGTTTCCGTTCACTGGTAATACGCTGAACTCCTTCGAGCCCTCGGCTTTGGAGACCCAGTGGGGGACGGGATCAAGGACGGTGATGGGCAGATTTCTCAGCTGAAGGGTGGAACGGACGCGCAGGGGCGGCCGGGCGCGGTGTTTTCCCCTGCAGGCACTGGGCATGGAGCCCCGGGCCTTCGTTACTTTTTACTTATTTTGAAACAGTCTTGCTGAGTCGCTAAGTCGCCCAGGCTGGGCTTGAACTTAACGGTTTTCCCGCTTCAGCCTCCGGTTGTGCTGAGATTACAGGCTGCAACATCTCACCTTTAAAGGAGGGCAGAGCCGGAGCCCCAGTAGAGACCGGTCTCCTCTTCATCGCTTATTTTAGCGATCATGAGCTGAGGCCAGGAGAGGGAGCGGACAGTGACAGTGAGGTGCTGGTAGGACGCGCGGAGTAAGCGGTGAGGGCGGCCCGCCTGGAACTTCAATGAACATTGCCGCGCTTGGAACGGTGGCTGAACCATGAGAGGGTCTCGCTGTGCGGTTGTGGAAGAACAGGCAGTGTTAAGAGCTCATGGGGAGCGGGCAGCTACAGTGAGAGAGCGTGGGATCTGGGCAGAGAAGGCAGGAGAGACCAGAAGCAGCTTCCAGGAGAAAGAACAGATGCAGAGGTAGTCGCCGCTGAGCTCGACCTGCCTGGCTAGGTCAGAGCCAGAAGGGACCTAACTCTGAGCCATTCTACTGCTAGGACTACGAAGCAGACATAACGCATTTTTAGGGCCCATAAATTATTGCAGCACCCTCGAGACTGTTTCAGCACTTCAAAGCCACTCCTGTGAAGAGGCGAGTAAAGGGAAAGCATACGGGTTTATGTATAACTGCTTGGAATGTCTGCAGATGTCACCCCTGGATATGAAGATGCTAAGTAATATTCGTGTTATAACTGAGGAAGATGTTACTTCGGAAAGAATGTGAAAAGGAGTTTGCTGGTCTGGTGATAAATGTGTAGTTCAGCCTTTAACACATGTACATGCTAAGCGCAGAAAGACCTTAGCGTAAAGGCAGATGGGAAAATGTATCATGAAATTAAACGTTCTGGGATTGTTGGTGATGAAGTCTTAATGAACTTTACCCCTAATTGTTTTCCTGCAGTTCCCTTTATGTAAGGCTTTTTAGTCTTTGGAATAAGTGGCCATCTGGAGAGACGCTAACACTTGTTTCTAACAGAGCTTACTCTTGACATGAGGACTGTTTCCCTTTGAGAGCTTGGTGATGTTCAAACCATGCTGGAATGGTGTTGGGACACTGCTTTTAAAAACTGACCAATGCATGTGGCTTTCCCTTTAGAATGAAGACCTGGTTTGCTTCAGAGATATCAAGCCAGCAGCACCGCATCATTATCTTGTGGTCCCAAAGCAGCACATCAGAAATTGGAAAAACCTAAAGAGAGAGCACACGGAGTTGGGTAAGAGGATGGCATGTGCAGGTTACTTTTTAGCATCCTCTTTGCCTTACCTCCTGTCTAGGGATGGCTCTGGAGAGAGGGTAACGCAGCCTTTAATCGCCACGGCGGGAGGCTGCCAGGTCACTTTGGCGTGGTGCCCTCTGGGTTCCTCCGTGGCCGACTTGCTTTCTTGTTTTTTATCCCGAGCACCATTTCCTGTGACACAGACACAGATACAGACGTGTCTCATTCGCCTCCTGATAGACTTGTAGGATAATTTAGTATCTTGACCCCTGTGGGTGGTGTTGTAATGAGCACACTTTCTTCTAACTTGTGATTACAGTGAGATTGCAGTGGATCACATGACCCAAACAGCCAAGTGACAGTAGCTGTCTACGGTCGGTCTGTCCATGGGAAAGGTATCCTGCACTGGGGCTCTGCTCAAACTTCATTTTAGTTGTGGCCCAGCAGACTTCCGGTCACTTAATGCTGCTAACTAAGTCTCGAAGCGTTCATCACCAGAGGACCTCGAGTTCAAGTCCAGCCTGGGGACATGGCTCAGGTTGAAGGCTCAATCCCCATAGCCACACACCCCCAAACATTGCTTTTTTGATATGTTATTGTCTCCTGTATTATAATTGTTTTCCCTTGTTTTACAGTTGAGAACATGGTAACCGTTGGAAAAGCCATCCTTGAGAAGAAGAATCTCACAGACCTCACAGATGTGAGGTATGTATAAGTCAGACAGAAATCAAAAGGACATCACTGGATTTTGTGACTGTTTCAGCAGACTGGTACATGCGAGCAGTGGGGGCTAAACAGTTTTCAGCCCTTTTCTCTGTTGTCTCCGTGATTTCTGCCTTTCTGTTGATTTATGTACGCAGCGAATTTGCTTAGACAAGCTTCTACATGATGAAAATCCAGTATTAGATTTCTAGCAGGAAAGTAACCTGAAATCACTTTCAGCTGAATTCAACTCTCGTGTTTGCCAAACTTTGAGTAAAAGCACCTCATGTACAGTTAACTTTTAATTAAGCTAAACAGCGCTTTCAACCTTAAAAGGTTATGGATGTACCTTATGCAAAGTGGATAGTGCGAAGGCATGGGTAGAGAAGGTATTTCTCCTGAGCTAGGAAGCCGAGTGTCCATGTCACGTGTGTGACTGCAGATGCGCCCTTTGCCTCCCCGTGGTGACACCTTTGCTACCACTTGCAGGCTCCAGTGAGCTGGTGGGTGTGCACTGTCAGTGTTGCGTGTGCAGGTATACGGGAACGAGGGGCCTTAGGGCAGGGCCTTCCCTGCCAGCAGCACGGAGTAGAAGAGCGGGTACAGAGTAAGAAGGGAGAAGCCCTGAGCCGCAGTTTCGCTTTTCTGTCTGTGATTGTGCTAATCCTCTTACTGTTTTGTTCTTTAAACAAAGTCTAGCTGTGTTGCCCGGGCTGCTGTTCAAGTTCTACGCTCACCTGATCCTCCTGCCACAGTCTCCAAAGTAGCAGGGACTACATGCATGTGCTACTGTGCCCAGCTCCTAAATTTAAAACACAAAAATTTTTTTTTTAAGCCATTGGGTTTCTTCTAGATTGTAGATAGATTCTACTTTCTGAGGTTCGTGTTTCATGGGAAAACCTAGTCCTCTGCTAGCTAGTGAGAGCAGCCTTTCTCCACTTTATTGACACTGCAGGTCTCATTCCACCTTGTCATCCCTGAGTGTGGGCTGTATGGTGGCCCTGATTCTTTGCCTTCTCCCAACCCCCATTGCTTCTGGCTTGAGAACCTTAGTCCCTCTAGGGTGGCCTTGTTCCTTTGGCATGAGCAGGCTTTTATTTTTTTTTTTAAATTTAAAACATTTTTTTTGTCTTTTTGAGACAGGGTCTTGATATGCAATTCAGATAAGTCTTGAGCTCACTTCGTAGTGCGGGCTGGTCTCGAACTCACAATGATCCTCCTGCCTCAGTCTCCCGAGTGCTGGGACTACAGGTGTGTGTCAACATGCCTGGCTAATCGGGCTTTTACAACTGCTTATAAGCTGAATTTGAAGAAGCGAAATCAGATTTCAATAACTTTTTCTAGGTAAGGGATTTTCTTGTGCTTTATAATGCTAAAAATTATGAATAGTATTAAATAAGAAATTGAACCGGGCATAGTGGCACATGCCCGTAATCCCAGCACTTGGGAGGCCAAGGCAGGAGGATCGTTGTAAGTTTGAACCCGCCTAGTCTACAAAGAGCTTAAGACCAGGTTGAACTACATAGCGAGACCCTGTCTCATAAAGAAAATAAATAAGTAAGTAAGTAAATATGAAAGAAAGAAAAAGAAAAAGGAAGAAAAGAAAAAGAAGGGAATTGAGATGATGCTGGCATGGTGGTGTACACCTGTGTTCCAGCTATCTTGGAGGCTGAGGTGGAATTGGGAGTTCATGGCCAGCCTAGGCAATTTACTTGTTTCAAGAGGACTGCAGGTGTAGCTGGTGGAACACTTGCTAAAGTCCACTGCCACAACAAAAACAATTTTTAAATGCTGCTCAAATTGACATTAGTGGAATGTTGAGAGGGAGACGCCTGTGTAGGGTATGAAGGAGAAAGCGCGCCCTCTGCTGGCTGTGTCTGGAATAAATGAGCTCTGCTATGTACTTGAGTGTGCAGCCATTTTATTAGATTCATTGGATTCATTGCAGGGGCGTATCTTAGCAGAATTAAAGCGTAATGTAATAAGGACTTTGGGGATAAGAAAGAATGTCAACTTTGAATTTATAAAGGTCATCCTAGGGCACACTGCTGCTGAGGCCTTCCTTGATAAAGAGTTTTCATTACTATGAATTTTAACGTGAAAAGGAACTGAGAAATTGTGAAGAAAAATCCTTGAAGATTCACAAATGACAGTGTGTGTATCCCAGGCAGCCTGTCTTGGTTACCGTTAGTAGTTCCATGTTTTTACCCGAGGTGGTGTGACCTGCCTCGGAGAGGTGGTCAGCCAGGCCCCATCTGTTGCAGGATGGGCTTCCACGTGCCGCCATTCTGCTCCATCTCCCACCTGCACCTGCACGTCCTGGCGCCCGTCAGCCAGGTTGGCTTCCTATCCAGGCTGGTTTACAGAGCGAACTCCTACTGGTTCATCACGGTGAGTGTTCTCACGCCAGCAGCCCCAAGCGTAGTTCTGTGGATCATCCTTTTGGTTGCAGGTTTGTATTTCTTGGCGACATGAGGCATTTACAGCTTGCTAGGCCTGTTCTCTGGTTTTAGCTGGAATAAAATTCTTAATGTTGGGGTTTTTGAGGCCACCAGGTCTGTAGGAAGAAAATCTAGGGCTAAGGCTTCTCAGTGTAAGCAGCTCATGAAGTAGAAAAAAGCATGATGCTAGGAGTTCAGGCTTCACCAATTCTTAGGGCAAATTCTGGCTCCATTGCTTACTCAGGGGCTGTCTTGGTTACTTTTCTCTCTTTGCTGAGACAAAATACCAAACGCCCAAAATGAAGAAAGGAAAGGTTTATTTAGCTTACAGTTTGCGCAGGTTTCAGTCCATACTTGGCTGGTTCTGAGACAGAGTGGCACATGGCAGAGGGTAAACCATTCATGGCAGCAGAGCACAGCAAAAACCACAAGAGCAAAAGGGAGGAATGGCTGCAAACAGCCTCTTCTCTTCCCTTACATTGTAAACAGCCTACCCCCACCCAGGGCCGTGTAGCTCTCACACAGTCTCCATGCCCTCCTCTTCCACAGGCTCAGGATGTATAGAAAGTAAGCCCCCTGGCTTCCTGCTGAATCACATAGTTAACCTTTTAAACTTCCCAAATTAACACAATAAACAACATCCCAGAAGGGTAAGGGCATGTCCTTTTCACTCCATGATCTACAACTGCTGAGTTACTCAGCTAAACCTCCAGACTCCCCAAGTTAACATAATGTATCAACCGTAACACTCCACCCCTTGTCAACTTGGCAATCATATACAATTCTTTAAACCACTTTCCAGATACAAAGTCATTATATTATATTAGAACCACAACATTTTGCCCTGTACAAATGAAAATTAAACACTTCAAATATTTAAAGGCACAAAATAAGCATTACCATTCCAAAAGGCACCAACAGGGTAATATAGAGCATTGGGACCAAAGCAGTTCCAAAATCCAGCAGGGCTAACGTTATGTCCTGTAATTCCACATCCAGCATCTGAAGCAACTTGTGCCACATTGTGAGCTCCAAAGGACTTGCGTGAGTCCACCCCATGGCACTTCTGGTGGTTACAGCTCCCACAGCTTCTCTCTTAGGCTTGCTTTGCTCCCTCTTTGCAGCTTTCCTTAGATGATCCATGGTCCTGTCTTTTCTAAACTTCTGAGGTATCCAGGGTGCCTTTTGCTTCATACTCACAGCTTCACACACTGCCCTCTCAGGCACACTGCCTGGCCTCCCAGGCCTTCCGAAATCTGGGTGGAAGCCTCTTTAACCTCTGAACTCTTGCATTTTCCTTGCACCTAAAGCCGGGGCCACGTGGATGATGCCAAGGTCTGCTGCCGCCTGGAGCAGTAGCCAAACTTTTCACTCTCTTGGCCATAGAGATCAAGTGCCTGGATCGCTGGGCACACTGAATCCAATTCTGAGGAGCAAATTCTCTATGCCAGCTCCATTCTGGAACCTGGTGCAGCTGCTGCCGCCATTCTGGAACATGGCTCTCTTTGGTTTCCTTCTTAGCAGTAGAGAGCTCCTCAGCCTTATCTTTGCAATCCACAGTTTCACTGGAGCTTCCTTTCTGGCCAAACTCACAATACTTTATATCATCCTGCTGGCTCTTTGCTCTTGATTGTCAATATAAATCTGGCTAAAAGCCCCCAACAATAGCCATGCCACTGCCCCAACATTCGACTGCCTTGAAATTTCTTTTGCCAGATTAATCAGTTCACTGCCGCCCTTAATCTCAGTCTTAGGCAAAGTGTCTGGACACGAGCAAAATGTAGACAAACTTTCTGCCAAGCCATAAAATACATCATCTGGGGACCAACAACCAATGCAGTCCCTCCCAACAGAAACCTCCCGACCCTGGTCTTTACTGCCAGGATTTCTATCAGGCTCTGGTCTTCTGAGCTCTGACCAGAATCTCCCAGACAGAACAGCCGAAGGTGTTCCAGCTCTACTCTTTCAGGTGACACCTCTGAACCTTTACAAACACTTCCCAGAAGCAGTTTCCAAAGGCCGTTCAACCACATGGTCAGGTATAGTTACAGCAACAACCCCACTCCTGGTACCAAATTCTGTCTTGGTTACTTTTCTGTTGTTGCTGAGACAAAATACCAAATGCCCAAAATGAAGGAAGGAAAGGTTTATTTAGCGTACAGTTTGTGCAGGTTTCCGTCCATACTTGGCTGGTTCTGAGACAGTGGCACATGGCAGAGGGTAAACCATTCATGGCAGCAGAACACAGCAAAAACCGGGAGGAATGGCTGCAAGCAGCCTCTTCTCTTCCCTTACATTGTAAACAGCCTACCCCCACCCAGGGAGCATGTAGCTCTCACACAGTCTCCATGCCCTCCTCTTCCACAGGCTCAGGATGTATACAAAGTAAGCCCCCTGGCTTCCTGCAGAATCACATAGTTAACCTTTTAAACTTCCCGAATTAACACAATAAACAATGTCCCAGAAGGGTAAGGGCATGTCCTTTTCACCCAATGATCTACAACTGCTGAGTTACTCAGCTAAACCTCCAGACTCCCCAAGTTGACACAATGTATCAACCGTAACAGGGGCCATCTATAAGTTACATACAATCTTTAAGACTAGGGCATTTTCTTTTGGGGTGCTAGAGATGAAACCCAGGGCCTGGTGCAAGCTAGACAAGCACTCTACCACTGAGCTGCACCCCCGGTCGGGCTCAGATTCTTCACCACCTACACATAGGCATAGTGCTTGCTTCAAGAGTTGAAAGGAGATGTTGAAGTAATTCACGCGTTGAACCTTGGAAGCCTGGCATGTAGCTCAGTGCTTACCTAGCATGTGCAAAGCTTTGTTATGTCCATTGCCACTAGGCAAATTCTCAGCACCACAGAGTCAGTAAATAGTACCAGAAATAGCATGCAGTAAAAGCTTTGTATCACTTCTGTCACCATAATCATCAGTGTCACAGAAATTGTGCTTTTGTAATTTGTGGCGGTCAGTTTGTACTCCCTAGAAAGGGGCTTTGATATTAACATCAGCTACCTGAGACCTGAGGTTGAAGCTTTCAGCCTGAGATACCGCAAAATTGTGTGTTGTTGAGGCAAAAGAGGAATAAAATGCTGCTCTTGGTAGGCCTGTGGTGTGCTAGTTGCCCTAGTTATTTTTTTTTTGGTCCTGGGAATTGAACTTGTGCTTGCCAGGCAGGTGCTGTGCCACTGAGCTCTGTCCCTGGCTCTGCCTTAGTTACTGATGCACCAGGCCTACTTGACCAGTAATTCACCAGGCTCTTAACCATATGTATCCATGGTAATAAGGGAGCCAGTAGTGTACATCTGCTTTTGTGGTTTTTCCTTTTTTTCTGTTTTTAGGCAGGGTTTCACTGGCAGTTCAAGCTGGTCTTGAACTCACTTTGTAGCCCTCGCTGGCCTTGAACTCGAAGCAGTCCTTCTGCATCAGCCTCCCAAGCACTGGGATTACAGGCGTACACCACCTTGTGTGACAAGTTGCTATATCTAAATAACCATCAAACAGTATTTATTTGATGTCGGTTGATAGTGAATGGTGTTATTCTAGTGGGAGTACAGAAGAAATTAAAAAGCATCAGATTGCCTTAGGGGATGGCTCAGTGATAGCTCATCTTGCGTGCATGAGGGTATGAGTTCGATTCCCTTAGGTACAAAAAAATTAACACTTCTGGAAACTTCCTGTTTCAGACATATACCTCTCTGCAACTTGTCCAGACCAGATAATTTTGTTTAATTAAACAAAACATCTAAAAAAGGCTGTATAGTTTACTTTTTAAAAAACATTTTTTATTTTCTAGAGTAGGTGTAGGTTCTCAGCAGAATTGGGTACAAAATGCAGTTTCTTTGTGCCCCATCTGCACGTGTGCACACTGCCTGAAGGTTCTGGCCTCCGATCAGTGAAGCAGCACTGGCAGGGTCTTAGCACCTGAGGCCGTAGTTCAAGGTCTGCCCTCAGACTTCTGCCCTTGTGCTTGGTGCTGTGCCTTCTGGGCCTGACTCACATCTGCCACTGTGCCAGACAGAGTCATCTCACTGCTCGAGGGCCTCCGCACTCTGTCCGTCCTGGCCGCCCTCTGTGCCTTGTTAGCTGCCAGTGTTCTCAGTGTCTGTGTGGAATCATGCAGTCTATAGCCTTTCTTTTCCTTCCTTCCTTCCTTCCTTCCTTCCTTCCTTCCTTCCTTCCTTCCTTCCTTCCTTCCTTGTCTGTCTGTCTGTCTGTCTGTCTGTCTGTCTTTTTGAGACAGACTCTTTGCTATGCAGTTCAGGCTGGCCTTTACTTTGTAGCCCAGTCTAGCCTCAAACTCATAGCAATCCTCTTGCCTCAGCCTCCTGAGTGCTAGGATTACAGGCGTGTGCCATCACGCCCAGTTTATAACCTTCTGGGTTGGTTTCTTTTATTGACTGATAGCATTTAAGTTTCCTCCATATTGATTTACTTTTAAAACTGTACTAGTTTGTTTTTTTTTATAGTACCGGGATCGAACTCAGGACCTTGTGCTTGCTAGGCAGGCACTTATTCTACTGAGGTATATCCCCAGTCCCTCTACTAGTTTTTTCTTACTGAAAAATTTCAAAAGAATTTGCAATGTAACTTATAATCTACCTATTTATAGATAATGTGGGATACCTTTACTATAGGGTAGTTTCATTAAAATCACTTGTTTTTTTTGTAAGATATTTTTATGATCTTTTGGGGGGAAAAGAGTTTTAGAAACAGTATAGAATGCCCTGCTTTCCTGGCGTAGTTTATTATAAGGGTTGCCAGCAGTTTTGTTTGATAGAGGTTCTGCTATGTAGAATAAAGGTATGTTTTTTTTTTTTTTCTTTTTAATTACAGGCTGATTACGTGCTCGAAAAACTAAGAACATGAAAACATCAGCAGTGGAAGCTTTTCCTAATCTTGTCACAGTATTAATTAATTTAAAAATAAGTTAATGTTTTGGTCCCTTTAAAGTATGATTTTTGCAATTGTAAGATCTGTGAGATTTTATAAGAAGCTGCTGCTGTGTTGCTTTAATTCTTCTCTGAATGTCTGCTTCCTGGGATCTGTGGTGCACTTACAGAAGTATTTGTCAACAACTTTTTTGTTTTAATGCTTCTCTCAAAATTTTGAGTGTAAGAACTGTAGGTAAAATTTCATTTAAAACAAGTTCTGTTAATCAAGATGGGCACTATAGTTTTTAAAAGTTCAAATAACTTCATTTCTCAGTAATTTATGAAGAATAAGCTGGTATAGAAAGGTTTTTTTTTTGAACCTTAATTACTGTGAAGGAGAAAAATTATTTCTTGATAGTTTATAGTTTTACACATAAATTTTCAAGATAATACCATACGATACTGTCATCGCTAATCTTGCTGGTGGGAAGAAATTATATATGTGTCTCTTTCTACTCAAATTTTGATACTGATTACCACTTCTTAAAGCCTACTAGCATCTTTTAATAAATCGATCCTGCAAGTTACATGAAGCAGTGGGTTCCCTGTTAGCAACGAAGCATATGGGCCAAGACCCTCTGTGAGCACCTGAAACCCAGCATCCTGTGTACATTGTGTGTGTTGTGTTCTCACCTATACATACATACCTGTGATGGGGTGTAGTTTATAAATTAGAGTGAGACATTAACAACAGTAGCAACCAAACAGAAGAGCGTAACAGTATACTGTAATGCCCTTGCCAGCCTCCCTCTTGTACTTTGGGATCACTATTAAGTAGAATGAAGGTTAGCTGAGGGTAAGGGATATAGCTCAGTGGCATAAGCACCTGCCTGGCAAGGGCAAGGTCTTGAGTTCAATTCCTGGTACCAAAAAAAAGGTTAGCTGAATACAAGTATGTGCTTCTGCGACGGCGAGTCTGATAACTGAGGTGGTTACTACGGATAGGTAGTTTCCAGCATGCATGATGCATGTTCCAGGTGGCCTGAGATTTCATAGTGCTACTCAGAGTGATATGTAGTTTAAAATAGATGGATTATTTCTGGAATTTTTATCTTTTTCAGTTGACCTGGTAACTGAAACCATAGAAAGTACAGGCACAGAAAGAGAAACTTCGGATAATGGGGGACTACTGCAGTATAATTTCTAACAGGGATTTAACTGCATCAAGCAGTTTGGCTGTCTAACAGAAGATCTGTACGGACACAGAAAAGGAAGAGACAGAGAGTGGTTCTATTGTGTTAAAAATGACAGAAATTACTGCTTTATGGCACGTTTTTTATAACAAATGGAAGTTAGACTAAAAAGTACTTAGACCTTGAGTGTATGGTGAAAAGGACCTGATTTGGAAGTAGAAATAGATAGGCTTAGTGAGGAAAATCTATTTTCGTGACATAAAATTGCTAGCATTGGGGTAACAGCTGGTGAAGCAGGTGTCATTGGGGATGGTCTTCGGATGTGGATCTACAGTCAGGGTACGAGGGCAGCGTAGGTGCTGACAGCAGGTCCTCTGCAGTACCCGTGTGGTGCCATGTGCACAAATAGGAGCGTGAATGTTACTGTTCTGTTGGAAATGGGCTTTCATTCCTCATTTTGTGGTATTAAACACAATGGTAAATAAGGAAATACTTAACGTTTACATCATGTGAAATTTAGCTGGTTCATTAATTTATCGGCAAACATTTATTTAGTGAACTTTTGCCTTTACCAGACACTGCCAATATCAGGCAGTAAGGACATAAGCGAGGACAGTTGCCCTTTAACCTCTGACACGGACCAGGCAGACGCAGTGAGGGTCCTGGGTTGCAATGCAGAGAGGACTGTGGAGGGAGGGAGCGCTCCTGAGAGCAGCTGCCGCCAGAGCCAGTGTTCGGGATGCAGCGTTAGGCAGGCAGAGTGGCAGTGTAGACCTTCAAACCCACGTATGGTGCCTGGAATTCTGATTTCTGTGTTACTGACTTTACAACTCACACGGATATCCAGGTTTCAGCTTATTCACCTGAGCCTGAGGGAGGGAGTGACAAGGAGGGTCATGGGCTCTCTGAGTGAGATTTACAGGCTTTTTAAGCCCTGCTTTGTGAAGTAGCTTACTGAGCACTTACACAGATTAACAGTTGCAAGTGTCTATAAATCAGTTAAAGTATGACCAGCCCCATGAGAGGGATTTTCACTGTGTACGCTCTTTGAATGTTTTACTGTGTGAACTTGGAATGCTGTATTGACAATGTTATGATAATAGCATGAAGTATTTAAGGAATTGTGAAATGCCCCAAAAACCTGTACAAATGTGATTAGCCAATTTGATATAAGTTCAGTAGATCTTTCTTTGTTGGAAAACCCTTGGAAATACATTTTTAGTAGACATTCTCTTTACTTGCAAAGATTAGTAATAAACTTAAAACAAAACTAAAATTCACTTAGCCTGTTTGGTAGTCTATTTAGTAACTCCTATCCATAACATTGTTTAAAGCAAAGCTAATTCATAACCTGTCTTAAAAAATGTTTAAAGTAGTATTGAGATCATTATTTATGTATATTGTGATACTGCTTATATAATTGTGGAATTGCAAAATAAATTAATTTAAATCTAATTGTGTAATTAAAATTATTTCCAATTGTGTTTACATAGCTAGAGGAAATCTTAAGTAAAATGGAAAAATACTGTGTCACATTTTGCCTCCCTGAACTCTTTTGGTAATACTAAAAACACAGGTTCAAATGAAAAATGTTTGATAAATTGGCAAATCACAGTGCACTGGCAGAAGTGTAGACACCTCCTTCCATACAAACAGTCCAAGGTCAAGAGCACAGTCTTTTTTCATACAAAGAATCCAAGGTCAAGAACAGTCTTTGTTAGTAACAATCATATTTCTAGATTTTGTTGTCCAGGCCGGGGATAGAGCTCAGTGGCACAAGCACTTGCCTGCCAAGTGCAAGTTTATGAGTTAATTTCCCGGTACCAAAAAAAAAAAAAAAAATTACTAATATTGTCAAAATGCCAACTACTGAAGTTGACAGAACTTTCATTAATATTTCAATGTGTATGGGCACAAGTCACTAAAATGAAGCTGATGCCTGTTGATCCATTTGTTTATCATAGCAATGTACCAATCTCTAATTCTACTTCAATTAACAATGCAAATGTTTAAATCCACTGATTAGGGAGAATCAGACACTCACTGTATGATTACTTACTTAAAGTATTACAGGTAGAGATGGACCTATACTAAGAATCATGCATTAATTAAACCATACCCTAAGTCAAATGCTATTTTTATTTTTGTTTTTGCACTGACCAAATATCTGAGAACAAAGGAAAGATTGATTCTGGCTCCCAGTGTCAGAGGGTTCAGTCCAAGGTTAGCCAACCCTACTGCCTTTAGGCACATGGCAAAGCAGGAACAGCATGGTGCAGAGTGGCCGAAGGTGGCTGTTCATCTCATGGCAGCCAGGAAATGGGGGAGACTCGGAGAAGAAGGGGTTGGGAGTATGATGGACCCTCTCAAGGCACCCGTGCAGCTAGTATCAGTGGGTAAATGCGTCACTGAGGTCAGCGCCCTTGTGATGTCACCTGTCTAGCGCCAACCTCTAAACACTGCTGCTTTGGGGCTTAAACTCAATAAATGAGTCTTTGGGGGAACACCGTATATAGTCATAACACTATTCAAGTGAATACAGTATTAAAAGTCTCCCCAGACTCACTCCTATCCTGTTCTCCCTTTTCTGGTGCAGTACTGGAGTTTGAACCTAGGACCTAACCTTAACCCTATGGCCTCACCTTAACCCTCGGGCCTCATGCCTGGCGGGCAAGCACTGTTCCACCGAGCTACATCCCAGCCCTCCTGTCTTTTCCCTAACTTGATTAATAGCAACCCCAACCATTGACATGTTCAGGCCAAAAATCTGGGCATCATCTTTGAGTCTTGTCTGTCACACTTCAGATCCAGCCTCTTAGCAATTGGTTAGCAGTACGTTCCAAAGATATCCAGAGTCTGACCACTTCCCCTCACTTGTGCTTCTGTTACCTTGGCCAAGTTTTCGTGGTTTCTTCTCTAGGTTACAGTGGTAGCTTCCTTTTCTCCCCAATTTTATCCTTGTCCACCTTTCAGTCTGTTCCCACAGTTACACCAACAAACACACCATTTAGGCCTGAGTGTTCTGTTGCCCCAGGGGCTCCACACTCATTTCAGGTACACAAAATATTTTAGAATGAAGGTGTTACCATGAAGGGATCAGAATAAAAAATGAGTTCATTGCTCCTGGTGCCTGTGTCTCTGCTTTTTGAGACACCCATCCACTCTTGTTATGAATCTCATTTCCATCAGAGTTCTTTCTAAATTACTAAAGTGGGTCAGAGGGCGTAGCTCAGTGGTGAAGCATCAGCCTTGTGTGTACAAGCCACTGGCTTTAATCCTCAGCACTGCAAAAAGGAAAACCAAAAATCAAATCAAAAGCAGCTTTCTTATAAAGATCTCACAATTTACTTTGAGGATTAATTCATCAGCCTTTTCAACTTTCTGCATTTCTAACCAAAGTACGGGCCATTTTTACTATTACAGCTAAACTGGGCACGTCCCTCTGACATGTCCTGTACTGAACTGCAGGAATTTGTTTCTTCAGCTTCAGTCCATGGTATTTTAGTTTCCTGCTATAGCCAAGGTATAATGGAGGTACCTCTTAATTTTAAGATTTTGGGGGAGTTTTTGTTGTCTTTATTGCCTTAGCTTTGTGCTAATTGATACTACCTCTGAGTACCTTAACATGTTACCATAACAAACGAATGTCTGACAGAAGACCCCAGCTTCAGGCAACTTTTAATCAAAAAAATTGGGTGTGATCTAGATTTCAGCAGTGTCAGTGGTGAAAATAGCTGAAACCTCTTCTTGTTTCCAAAGAATCCATTTACAACAGTCATTTAAATCATTCAATAACGAGACAACACAGCTGTGGGAAACACAGCTGTCGAGCTGCAGCCATCTTGCTGGCTTTTAAAAACAAAAACAAAAAACAACCTATCACTTCTCTCCTTGCTTTTGAAAGGCAAAAGATTTATGCAGTCTGAAGAGAAACCAGAATATTCTCCTTGCTTTGAAACAGATTTCTCCTTACACTTGTGCCAACGTTCTCAGAAGCCATTGTGTTTCAGCCAAGGGTATTCTTTAGCCATCGTGTCTGGACCCTAAGAAATCATCCAATTGAGAGCCTTACTCTAAACTCGCGATGGTGAACATGTTAGAGACCAGCTGCCAAGCTGCAACGCCAGACCCACTGATCTGTTGCAAAATCCCAACACTGCAACTTAACTTGAATACTGAGGTTTTAGTTAAGGAAAACAACAACTCTGCATTGACATCTTTTGTCTTAAAAGCAGTAACATGCATGCTATTAGTGGTTTGCCACCACTGCTCTAGACATTAGCTAAGGGGATTCTTTTCAGGCTAAGTCTCAGTCCAGCTGGAAAAAGCAGTTTGCTGGTGACACATCTTCCCATGAGAAAAGTATACGTGGTGTTTTGCAAATAACGTAAATTCCCTAAAAGTGGTTTAAGACAACAAAATAGTTTATCTGTGGTGCCTGGGCTCCCTGGGACCATCTGTCTTTCCCTCCATTCATACATCCCTCTCCTTTCCAGGTGGTTATTCTCAAGCTTTAGTATATTTCAGGATCATTTTATGGGCTTCTTTAAAACTTCTAGACCCATACTTCCAATTTCTGAGTGAGTGGGGTTTAGAGTGGGGCAGGGTTTTGTATTTCTTTTTTTTTTTTTTTTTTTGGTCTCAACAGTGGTTATTGCTTTATCCATTGATATCTTCGAAGTGTAAATGTATGAACCCATATACAGACATGCAAAATTGGTCAGACAATTAATCCTCTCAACAACAGAAAAACACAAATTGTTTTCCAGGAGGTATGGATGCTGCCTGTCCTAGGATCACACTTCAAGCACTCCAGGTACAAATGCTTCTTAAATTTGGCTATATTAAAATCAACAATTGGGGAACTATATGTTCAGGCTACCCTCAAAACATTTAATTTGAATCTCAAATTAGATTCCATGCCTCAGTGGGGAAAAAAAAAAAAAGCTATTCTCCAGGTAATCACAATGTACTGACAATTTTGAGAACCCATTGCCGACAGGATTGAATACAACTCTGCTTTGGGACCTGTTACAGCAGTGTCTTAGAAAAACCTATCCTATGGTACATGAAATGATCTATGCTATTATAGGGAAGTCAAAAGACTTCATTGGAGTCACTAAAGTGAACCAACAATGGCAGATTAATAAAAGATAAAGGCATTCAAATGTGTTTCCTCATCTTTTAGGTGACACAAAAGCCTTCAGAATGAAGACCCAAGACTTGGGACAAACTGTCCATTTCTATGAAACTTGGGCTGCTATGCATAAATCGAATTGGACAAGAGGGCATATCTTTGTAGCTGCAGACTGAGTGGGAAAACCCTGTGAGGCCTGCTTGCTTGGATCTTGGCCTCTGTGCAGCGCCCTTTCTCCCCGTGTGAGGGGCAGGACTCCTTAAATGAAGGCCTGATGATCCTCTGTTGGACAACACGGACTGCCTCTTAGAAAGGCAGGGAGAGAGTCAGACCACTATTCTTTGAGTCCATGGCTTGCTTTGGGTTAGAGAGGCTCTGTTTTCATGACTTCACCTGGGGAAGAAAAGTTCTAGTTTCTCTGGCTGGTCTTGTGGGGAGGAAGTGGAGCAGGAGATAAGTGGGCAGTATATCTCAGAAACTTTTCCCTACGGTGCTTCCTGGCCCTGTATTTTGAGGGAATTGTTTATTGAGTCCCAACATTATGTAATAGTTTTCCTATTCATGGGAAGCAAGTGGGCCCAAGAGAAGCGGACAAATAGAAATTGAGCTTAAGCACGTAGAAGGTGAGCTGCATACCGCATGTGAATGGAATGTAGTGTTGCAAATCACTTGATAGAAGACAGTTTAGAAATCATGCTTCTTATATTTTAGGAAGGAAAAAGGGAAGGAGGGAAGAAGAATGAGAGGACTAAAGATTCAGCTAAAATGAGCCAATGTGCTGTGATCTTCCTTGCGGCGTGCAAGTTCTACTCAAGGAAATAAGAAATGGAGGCCCATTCAAAGCCATGTAAAGCTGCCAGGGTGGATCCTGGAGCAGCGTGGTTAATATCCAAGTCTTGCTTTGCCTTGAATGTGGGAATGAGTAGAAAGAGTGAAGTCTTTTTGCTTTGTAAACAAGAGAATCAAAACTGAAGATTGGCTCTTAGAGGAAATTTTAGCAGGTCCTATAGTAGGGTCCTTTTGGGAGACTTTCTTTAGCCGCCTGCTGAGATATGGGGAGAGTTCTCTCCTAGCTTAGCTCATTGAGACACCTTTTTATGTTTGCTTATAAATGGAGAGCCCTAGATTACCGTATGTGAATCATGACAGGCTTAGAGTTTAAGGACGTCCAAGAGAGAAGTCTGAGGCTCCAGGCTCTTTTCCTTCACAAGGACCCGCTTCCCAGGTAGCAAATTAAAGGGCACAGTTGTAATTTTGGTCTCATATTTGTTCTGGGGAATCTTTACCTTGCAGAATAGGATCTACTTTTCTCTACCTTTGGAGATTTTGCTAATTGGAAATTTGACCTTGCGGAATTGAGTTATACTTAAATTTAACTCCTACTGCTTAAATCTGAATTGGTGCTTTAGATTTCCAGCTTGTTCAGTCTTGTACCCAGCAATCAGGGTTATTTCTTTCTCCTCTTTTTGAACTATATTCTTTAGGGCTAACTAGAGACCCCTCCAATGTATTATATATATATATATATTTTTTTTTGCGGTACTGGGGATCGAACTCAGGACCCTGCGCTTGCTAGGCAAGCGCTTATTCCACTGAACTATATCCCCAGCTCCTCCAATGTATTATAAAATTTGAACTCCCTCAAAAATGTGATGAAGTTCCTGTAATTCTTATATAACTTGTTCCAATAAACCTTTATTCTCCAAATTGTTCACAAGCCTTTGTTTTTTTACTAATTACAAAAATCTTTAGTCTTGGTACATGTGAAAAGAACTTTTCTCCTCACTGGTTCTCTGTTACACGAACCCTTTTTCAGGTGTTACGTAGTCAGCCTGAGACAGGTGTGTGGGCAGACTTGAATGACGTATGACCTCTCTTGCTGGAATCTTTTAACTATTTATTTCTCTGTCTTTGTCCTCTTGGTCTTAACCCTCAGGTGGCATGTTACAATCCACACAAAGCTCCGCTCTCTAACTCCAACTCCATTCCAAAAAGGAATGGCCTCTTTTTTTGTCTTTTTGAGACGGGGCCTCTCCAGTTCAGGCTGGCCTTGAGCTCACTTTGTAGCCCAAGCTGTCCTCCAACTCGCAGTGATCCTACTGTCTCAAGCTCCGAAGTGCTGGGATTACAGGCGTGCGCCACCACGCCCAGCTTCCCCTTCTCATTTGAAAAGTTCCATGCCCATTTCCTGTTATTTATATTTTACTCTGCTTTTAAAACTATTTATACTTTGCATTTCTCTTATAAGGAAACCACGCTATATTTAAGCTTGTGTGTCTGACTCATTTCACTTAACCTTATGGTCTCAAGATGCATCCAGTTTCCTACAAGCATCTCAAATTTATCCCGTCTAGTTTTGAAGAAGGATCTGAACAGATGTAGAGAAACTGCAAGTACATCCCAGGTGGGAGGGTCCTGGGATCTGCACTACCTCACGGCAATTTGCTCTTGAAAATCACTAGTTCCTACACCAGGTCCTGACACCTGAGGAGTCTAGAGAGAAATGACCGTCCTCCATTAGCTCCTGTTCCTCCTCCAGGCGCGGGGAGTGCCGGGACAGCGCGAGCCTGGCAGAGCTTCCGTTTCCGGCCCTCCAGGCTCAGCCTTCGCGGAAGCTGCTCTTTGCACAGGGAAAGGGGTGGGCCCAGGCGGCCGCGCAGGCGCGCATAGGGCAGCTGAAATGGCACTGTCGTGTAACCTGAACAGGTATCTGCTGCTCATGGCGCAGGAGCACCTGGAATTCCGCCTGCCGGTGAGCCCGCCGCGAGCTCCACACTGTCCTCGGGAGAGGACCGAGGGTGGGGATGGTTGCCGGTAAAGTGATCTGCATTGCAGAGCATGCAACAATTCGGGATATGTGCTGCACCGGGAGGTTCTTGCCACCCCATGCCTGGGCTGTTGGGCTAGGGGCTGAGCGTGGCGGAGGGGTGTGAGAGAGAAGTGGCCGACGAACTCCTTCGGCCTTGCTCAGCGCGTTCGTTCATTCCTCTGCAAGCGCCCAGGCACCGGGATTAGGTGATTCCAGGAGCTCTTGGTCTAGCAGAAGATGGGGACCTCCTACAGGAGTGGTCCTGAAGTGCTGCAAGTGTCATAAGGTGTGGTTTGGCTCGGGGAAGGGGTCGATGGTGAGGCTAGATGACGGAGAATTCGGGAACAGGGTTGATCTGTCCTGGAGAGGTTTGTGGAGTGCCTGTAATGTGGATGTGATGAAGATAACCTCTCCTCTCAAGGCGCTGAACGTTTATACTGAAGGCAGAGCAGACCATTAAGCACAGAGCTAGAGCAAATCCTGGAAGTTCAGTGATGAAGATGCACACGAGGGGACAGCAGGGAACTCTGGGGTTGTTGGCCTCAGGAGAGTGGCACTTGAGCTACAGGATGGTTAGTTGTTCACTGATCCAACATTAGAATTACAAGCTGTTCGTTATTATGGGGTCACCAGGTATGTGGCAGAGTGGTAAGGAGAAATCAGGAGAAGGAGGTGAGGCTGGGCAATAGACAGCCCTGAATATCCTGGGCTTGGAATTTATTGAAGAATTTTAAGCAAAGAAGTGACAAAATGTGTCTCCCCGTCACTTTGACAGCATATGGGGGAGAGATTGGAGAGAACAACAACCAGAGCAGGAGGCTAGCTGCGCATCTGTTGGTATAGTCTTGCGAGCTGGTTAAGAAGGGCGGACCTAGGGCAAGCAGTAAGGGGATGGCATAGACTGGGAAAGCGCTTAGGTGATAAGGTCGTGAGGACTTGATGTTAGTGGGAAGCGGAACCAGTCATCGTGACTCCTTGGGTGGATATAATAGTAGTGTCTCTATTTAAAATAGAGAATACAGTAAGATTTCATTTTGATTATGCTTAATTTGAGGTGTTTGGTAACAAGAGATGACCAGGACGTGCTGGGTATTTGAGACTCAGCGAGAGTAGTAGAACTACCTGGACTAGTGCTGGACACCTGGGAGTGTTCTGCATATGGCACAAGTGTGGCAGCATTATCACTGAAACAGTCTGAAAGATTCACCATCATTCGGGGTGAAGGATCCCGGTCACAGTTGGGTGCTTTGTCAGGTTTCTTCTGGCCCTGTACAGATATTACCAGTTAACAACTGTTTGGACTTATAACCAAGTACACTGTTACGACCCACTGCTCAGACTTAACCTGTCCTTTCTTTTGTATGCTTCTGTACATCTTGTTTCTAGAGCCTCAGTGTCTTTTTTTGTACAGTACACCGTGTTTATACAGTACTGTAGTTTTTGTTGATTGTACTGCATGGCACAGGTGTAGTTTTATGGTTCTGTTACACATTATAATACTGCATGTAAGAGTTATGCAAATAAAAGCAAAGTCATCAAGTTGGAGTTTGCTGCGAGCACTTCTTTGTTCAGAATCTTGTAATGTACATAGTATTTACAGTTCCTCATTTAGCAGCGAAGTTGTTTACCAACCTGGCTGCCGGCAGGAAACTTGCTCGGTGAACAAGGAGCGTCTGTAGTCTTGTCCTCTTTCTGGCTCCAGGAGGGTGTCAGTAGGCTGTTCGTCTCACAGCTGCTTTTGCAAGTGGTCAAGCACCTTAGGGAAACAGTGGCTACACTTGGAATCCTGTCCTTTCTTCAGCCTTGTTGGATTCAAGCAGATGTCCAGCTTTCTTCCTCTCAGCAGGAGGCTTAATCAGCGTCTCCCTGTTTGCCATCCTGGAAGTGAGTGTCTGCTGCCATTGTTTTAGATGCTCCCTGTTTTCCAGGATTAAGTCAGTTTCTACAACTCTTTCCTTCTACAGTGAAGCTATCACTTTCTCCCTTGTACTCTAATTCTTGCTTTTACTTCTTTAAGAGTACTTCACATTTCACTTCTAGAGTTCAACGTTTTGTTAATTCTACTAGACCTTTAGCTCTGAAGAATGAAATGTGTTTAGCTTTCTGTAGCTCAGTGACTTGCATGTGTTAGTTAGCTCTATAAATGTGGAGTTGATTGAAATAGGTTCACTTCCCAGAAGATACGTGATGTACTACACTTTTGGGCTCATCTCCGAGCAAGAAAGCTGTAAGGCAAGTAGCTGTCTTAATGAATTAAAGTGAGAGATTAGGATGTAAGTGTGGTTCAGTTTTACCTCTGATAGAGTTAATCAGGCTGACTTCAGTTGTCAGTTGTCTTACTATACTAAAAGTACAGTTCAGATACCTGGATTTATTGCTGGTTCTAAAGCAGACAGTTCTGACCAGGTGTGGTGGTGCACGCCTGTAATCTCAGCATTAGAGAGGCGGAGGCAGGAGGATCACTGCAAGTTTGAGGCCCGCTGCCAGCCTGGCCTACATAATGAGTTAAAGGCCAACTTGAACTACATAGCGAGACGCTATCTCAAAAAAAAAAAAAAAGCAAATAGTTGTGAAAAAGGGAGTAGCAAAAGTAATAGCTTGTGTGAATTAGTGAATCACACTCCATCATGCCACATTTTTAAATCCAGTGTTGAGTGTCCAATTCCTTTTTGTTCCTAATACAGATTCTCCATTGCAAAGTAAATTTACCATGAATGAAAACCTTGTGTTTTGCTTTTTTCAAGTAGTTTGACAGAGTGTTTTAAACATGTTTTGATTATAAATTTGAAACTTGGCTCATCACAGTTACCCACAATTTTACGTGGCTGCTTAAGTTTTGGGTGGTGGAGCTAACGGATTCCATAAATAATTCTTCACTTCCCCCACCCCAATTCTTTTTCTTTTCTTTCTTTTCTTTTCTTTTCCTTTTCTTTCTTTTCTTTTTCTTTCTTTCTTTCTTTCTTTCTTTCTTTCTTTCTTTCTTTCCTTCCTTCCTTCCTTCCTTCTTTGTTTCTTTTCTTTTTTTTTTTTTTTAAGAATCAGGGTTTATTTTAGCAAAGAAAGTGTCCAGGAGCTCCAGCTTGGCAGGGCAGGCCCTTGCAGCACTCCCTGGGAGAGCCAGTGGATGTACTTGGCTGCCGTGTGGAGGGCGGCACCGCCCTGGCTCCCAGGCCCACGGAGCACCTGATGGGAGCTGGGAGCAAGCCCAGGTCGTGCTGGGAGGAGCTGCTCCCTGCTGGCCCTAAGGAGGAACTCCTTCCCGTGGATGGATTTGCCCTGCTGCCCTGTGCTAAGTCCCCACCCTGGCTCGTGAGCTGGCGCGATGTGGTGCAAGCTGCTTCGCTAAATCAAGACCCTTTGCACAGGTGCCGGCCCACGGTCGGGAGCATGGGATGCAGCGGCTGCGGGCTCTGCCGACCGTGGAGCCCGCGCTCTGAGGGTCGACCTGCCTGTGTTGCAGGGGCTCGCCCGCTCTATTCGCTTCAAGAGCCTTCCCAGAAAACTTACTCAACTAGTCGTCGCCTGACCAAACTGGTCTTAAAGCGCCCTCTTAAATTCTCATTGGTTTGGCCAAATCGATCAGCTTCGTTCATGTTGTCAGGTGCTGCTGCCGCATCTTCTGCTAACTCAGATGCAACGAAAGCAAATCCTTGGTGTTTTTCTGTCTGTAATCCAGAGGACGCTGCATATCAATGCTGCCTCCAAAAGGAATAAAAGCAGTATGAAGAACTTTGTGGTCCACCTCTTCTGCCAGTCCTCCCACGTACAGCAGGCGCTTGGTAGTGGCCATCTTGCTCTCAGGGGTGGCCATCTTGCTCTTCGGAGTGGCCATCCTGCCCCCCATTCTTAAGGCATGCACGTTTTAGCCTGTTGCTGATTTTTCATGATGTATTCCTGAAGCAGCAAATTTTAATGTTTTAACTTAATATGATGTTTAACTTCAGATGATGTTTTTACTTCACATGTTCTAAATGCTGATTTCATAATATGCTTTAATATAGGAACAAAAACAATCATGTAAGACTAAGTAACCTAATCTGTAGCTTCATTTTTTCTGTTAAGTATTGTAATTGTCAGCCTTGCTTGACCTCTTGAAACAGTGGACTTCAAGGACTGTGTAGAGGTCGTTATCATTTTGATTTCCTTAAAAACAGTCTCAGTTTCTGTACTCAGGAAGGAGCTATGCTTTGTTTTGCATATAAGGGAATTGCCAGTGACTGCAGTTAAGTTTCATGTATAGAATCACAGATCTAGTGTATGGAAGATCTGTAAATGAAAATCAAATTTTCTTTGGCTTGATTTGTAATTCTCATAATGTTTCCTGTTCAAATTTGTGTTACTTGTGTTACAAAATAACATTTGGGCTTTGCTGATTTGCTGGTAGTCCATGCTAGTTGGGGGGGGGGTCTGTCCATATTAAAAGGGCCTGTCCAGACCCTTAAGACATGATTTGATACATAGACAAAGGAAAAACAGAAATGGCATTAGTTGCTCAAATCTCTCATACCTTTTGATCTTGGAGTAGGGAACTTGGTGATGTGTGTATTCTGCTTGTTTTATATATAAGGAGGCATTTTGTTAGTGGTACAAATCATAAAATTTGTATAATTATTTGTATTTATCAATATAAAGAGATTACTTCAAATATACACATCTGATTTCAACTTTGCATGCATGATATGTTTAAGTATGTATTGTGTTCTCAGTGGTACGATTATTAAGAAAGTTTAACTTAATATTCTTGTGCTTAATATGAAGTGAAGTTCTCATTAGTTTTTTAAAATTAGATTTTACTGGTATAGTTTAGATATACATAATGTTCACATTCATCAAGAGAATTTGTACCTGTACCTGATAGTTAAATTTTAAAAATATTTTCATGTCATCTTTCCAGTTATTTTCATTGATCAGTTTTTCAGTTTACTAATCTGTAGTGCCCATAATTGGTTATTTCCTTTTCAAAATCAGGACATCAATTTTTTGATCATGTCTTCTGGCAGGTCTGTTGTCTAAAATTTGTCAGAAATTACTGAACTATGGTTGTGGCTATAGAAATAATTCAGAACCTTGAATTGTAGTTGTCTGATTTTGAAACTTAAACTCCTCAAGTGCATCTCAGCCCACTCTGTTTTATCTTTTAATCATGTTAGACTTGTTTCTCTTAGTAAAACTTGAATTTCTCTGTTTAAAATATGCTTTCTCTACAATATTTTCAAAACAGGAAATAAAGTCTTTGCTTTCACTTTTTGGAGGTCAGTTCACTAGCAATCAGGAAAGTTATGGAAAGGTAAGATGAATTTTTACTTGACCATCTATAGAATGCCTATAAAAAAAATTGGATTTGAAGAGAACTGAAATGCTTAAATTTCTGTTTGTGCGATTACTTGTTCAATTTCTAGAGGCAATTAAATGAAAAGGATATTTTGAAAAAACTATGACTTTGGAAAGTAACTTAAATTTGCTTCCAGTTTTCTTTTATTCATTTATTTTTTTTTTTTGCAGTAGTGGTAATTGAATCCAGGGCATTACACCTATGAGGCAAGTGCTGTACCTCTGAGCTAAACCCCAGCTCCAGTTTTAGTTTGTAACTCGACAGTCACACCATAATTTGTACCTGAATTTTGGGTTTCTGTTGGGAAAGTACTTCATGATTTCCTTCACTGTTCCACAGTGCCCCTTGCCCCAGCCTGTGGGTGGCCACTGCTACCTAGAAGGTGAAAGACCATTTGGTAACTTAAAAAATGCATTACTTAGAAGTTAAACATAAAATAGCTGTATTATAAGATACAATTGGCCAAGGTAAAAATTTCAAGATTATGTTCTGTGGTGCAATATGCATAAATTCTCTCAGACAAGCTACGTAAAGGCATATAGCCAATTAACCTTAAATAGATTTAAATTTAATTTACTGATATTTTCATTTATGAGGTCCTGTATGGAAGTGTTCTTACATTGCACTGTTACATTAAAAAGTAACCTATGAGCCGCGTGTGGTGGCACATGCCTGTAATACCAGCACTTGGGAGGCTGAGGCAGGAGGATCGTTGCGAGTTCAAGACCAGCGAGCTCAAGGTCAGCCTGGACTGCACAGTCAGACCTTGTCTCAAAAAAAAAAAAATAACCTATGAAAAGAGTTTAACTTTTCCTATGAGAGTGATTTTTATTTTGGTTATGATCAGGTCAGATATTCTATGGAGGGAGCTGTTAGGAATTTGCCCTGCTGGTCTTTGAATCAGAGCATACCTGGCTTGTTGCACACTTGGAGGTAAATGGGTTTTGCTGTTTCTTTCAGTCTCCATTTTGGATTCTTAGCCTTCCCTCTGAAGATATTGCAAGAAACTTAATGAAGCGGACAGTGTGTGCCAAGTAAGAGAAACTGTGTCTCTCTTTTTTAATACATATTGGTAAAAGGTAGAGGGATGTGGTGGGAAGAGGGGTAGCTTGCAGTTACAAGCATTTCCCGCTGGATGGTGGTGGGCCCCAGGGAAGAGCTTACTTGCTGAAAACAGGGTAAGACTCAGCATGGAAATGTAGAGAAATTCCTGTTGAGAACACTTTTTGAAAAGTCCCATACTAAGCAAGAGGATAGCATAGGATGTAAATACTATATGTGTATACAGCAAAGAGATCACATTTAATTATAACTGAAAAGCCCTGAAGGCTTTTCTTACACATAGTTCTTAGTTGGATGGGCAGCGTGACAGAGGATAAGATGACAGAATGTGGGGATTGCTATGGCATGTGTTCTGCTGTTCTACTTAGAGAAAGGAGCTGTAATAATCTATCTTGGTGTAAATTATTGAAGTTGTTCATTGTTTATCCTGAGTATTCCTAGCTTTAATCATTGACCTCTTTGCTTTTTTTTTTTTCTTTTTGATACATGCACTTTTCTTTATCTTCCCCTGAACATTTTGGTAGATTATTGAAAACTTTCTTTTCTTTGGAATTACATTCTCTTTAGAACTATGTACATTTTTGTTTGCAGTGCAAATGAGAATGTATATACATGGTTTTGTAAGAAGGCAAATAAGACTATCTCTAGGTTTATTAACGTGGCAGTGCTTTATGGTGTGATGTGGAGTTGCTATACTTTTGAATTGGCTACAGCCTCATATTTAGGGCTATTGAGATGTAACCTAAATTTACCTGCAGCCTTGAATCTAATCTTTTGAGCTGAAACTTCTTAATGACTATTGTTTATTAAATAAAAATGACTAGAGAATCAGAACAAAACTAAAAAAAATCCTATGAATAATTACTACTATAGCTTATATTGAAACTTTTGACGCTGTGAGGTGTTTGGTTTTGAAAGACAAAGTTTGTTAGGTGTAAACAGCTAGTGGGGGGGCCAGGGCTGTAGCTCAGCAGCACAAGCGCCTTGTCCTTGTCCACTGCAAGTGCAATGTCCTGAGTTCGATTCCTGGTACCAAAAAATAAAAAAATAAAACAGCTACTGGAATACTACGTGTGTGTGTGTGTGTGTGTGTGTGTGTGTGTGTGTATACATATACTTATGTATATATATTTTTAAATTCATTAAACAATTTATTTTTGTCTTTTTGAGACAGGGCCTTGCTGTGCATTCAGGTTGGCCTTGAGCTCACTTTGTAACCCAGGCTGGTCTTGAACTCGCAGTGATCCTTCTGCTTCATCCTCCAGAGTGCTGGGATTACAGGAGTGCGCCACCATGCCTGGCTTATATATATATATGTATATATAAAAGCTCATGTCTTCTGATGCATATATTTAATGAATGGTGAAATCAATAATTGTATATTATAATAATATTATATAATAAATTTTAGTTGCTTTTTAATCTTTGTATCATTTGCTTTGCTGAGGTATACCCTAAGGGTATACTGTATGCTCAGTAAGAGTAATATTACTGTAGAGGTCTTTGCTGTATAAATCAATAGAAAGAAAAGAAAGAATTCACTTTTTAAAGGACAGTATTTGTTAACATCATTTTCTTTTTTTTTGGTACCGGGAATTGAACTCACAACCTTGTGTTTGCTGGGCAGGCGCTGTGCTGCTGAGCTACATCCCCAGCCCCTAAAGAATAGTATTTGTAATCTCATTGTAACAATAAAAATAAACGCATAGCCTACAGGATGTGTGCTGCAACAGGCTGTTTGTACCACTGGAAGGTCTGAAAGCTTTGCCATCACTGGTGTAGACTGAAAGCAGATTTTTTTGTTTTGTTTTGTCTTTTTGAGACAGCATCTCAGTATGCAATTCAGGCTGGCCTTGAGCTCCCTTTGTACCCCAGGCTGGCCTCAAACTCACAGAACTCACAATGATCCCCCGGCCTCAGCCTCCTGAGTGCTGGGATTATAGGCGTGAGCCACCACGCCTGGCCTGAAAACAGATTTAAATTCGGAGTTTTTTGTGGTAGGACAAGGATTGAAATTTAGTTTATTTTTAGCATGGAATATTTTGAGCAAGCCACAAAATGAGTGAAAAATATAGCAAATCCCTAGGTACCTACTGATAGAAACTGAGACCCACAGGGAACCAGACCAGGCCTTCTGACACGAGAGAAGTCTTCATTGGGGGCGGGACAGAGTAGCAGGCTACCTCGTGGACCAGGGTAGCTTCTGAGCTGAGGAAAGCCTGGGCCTTTAAGCTCTTTGCTGGTGGGGGTGGGGTGGGGTGAGGAGATGTCCCTGGGCCAGAACAGCCCCAGTGGCAGGAGTTGCCTGCGTCAGAATGACCCAAGCAGGTGAACTGCCAGAGTGAATGAGGGTGGGGATAGCTTTTGTGACCAAAGGGAACTGAAGAGGAACAGGTAAGGGGAAAAGAGAAATATTGAGGGTTAAAGTTTTCCCACGAGTGGGGTGGTGGGGCTGGCTGCCTTGTGACTTAACACCAACAATAATGTTTTAATCTGGTCCTTTTGTTTTATGAAGACATTGGGAAAAGTTAGATTTTCTATAACCTTTCTCCCATTTAACTAAAACATTCTGTGACTTTACTGCATCAGTTGATCTAGTGTAGCAGCATAAGGCTGGGACAACAGAGTGTGGCCCAGAGGTAGCGCGTGTTTGGCGTGCTCATGGCCCTGGCTTAATCCTCGTGTGCTGTGTAAGGTTTACCCTCTTTGTGTGTTGGACCTTGAATTTTATGTTTCCAGGATACAGCTTCTCACTGATAGCTTAGAAAAAAACAGTGATTGTTTTGGTGGAGCAAGCGCAAAAGGTCAGTGCCGTAACTGGCGTGCGTTGCTGTGCGAGCCAAGTTCTCTGCTGAGGTTTGTTCTGCTCATTTGTTTCCTAGGTCGGTGTTTGAGCTGTGGGGTCACGGAAAGTCGACCGAGGAGCTGCACAGTTCTCTTAAAAGTTACCCTGTGGAGAAGATGGTGTGTAGTGAAATGCGTTTTCTTCTAAGCGGGTGTGCACATTCTCTGGGATTCCTGAGCTTCAAAACCTTCCTCCTTTTATTTTAGGTTCCATTTCTGCATCCAGACTCTACGTATAAAATAAAAATCCACACATTTAACAAAACATTGACACAGGAAGAAAAAGTCAAACGCATAGATGTAAGTGAGCACGGGCACCCGAGGGCCTCAGGATGGCTGTGGTGCCCCGGGGCGCTGTGCGAGCGGAGCCCCTCAGGCCACTGAGTGCTCTTGTTTGCCTTGCCTAATGCACTTTCATGGTTTATCTTACTTAGCGCTGACACCAGATTTACATGGTAGGTATTGTGATGACATAAGAACTGCTAAACTTGTCTGTAAAATTTTAGAGGACATTAGAATTACTTTTATTTTCTAGGCACTTGAATTTCTGCCCTTTGAAGGAAAGGTGAACCTAAAGAAGCCACAGCATATATTCTCTATTTTGGAGGACTATGGTTTGAACCCAAATCACATCCCTGAGAAGCCACATAATATTTATTTTGGTAGATGGGTGAGGAAGAGTTCTGTTTCATTTTTTTTTTTTAAACTAAGTGTGTATTATCAGACATATCTGTAATCCCACCACTTAGGAGGCTGAGGCAGGAGGGTTGCTATAAGTTTGAGGCCATCTTGGGCTACTTAATGAGTTTAAGACCAGCCTGCACTATGTAGTGAGATTCTGTCTGAAAAACAAAACAAAACAAAACAATACAAAACAAAAAACCTGAAAAGCTAACCAAAGAAACAAAAAACCACTAAGTGCAGGTTGGGGGTGTAGCTCAGTGCTAGAATGCTTGCTTACCATGTGGGAGGGGTTTGATCTGGGTTTGATCCCTAGGAAGAGCCGAATGCTTGTCTGTGTGTTTGACTATATTATATGTAGGACTGTAGAGCAAGTGAAGAATCCGTGCTGATGTTCGGGTTAAAATTGGTGAAGAGTATGTAATTGTGGTTTCTTTTGTATTTGTATGGAGAAAGAAGTGTCCTTGTTGAAATTAAAAACAAGATTTGCCAGACTTGACTGAGCTACATCCCTCGCCTTTTAAAGATTTTGAGACAGTGTTTTGCTGAGTTACCCAGGCTGGTCTTGAACTTCTGAACCTCCTCCCTGAACCTAACAGGCGTGTACCACCCTGGTTGGCTGTGGGCGGAGTAGGGCAGACTGCTATGCGGTGAGGGCTCATTTGTGAGGAGTCACATCTCAGTCCTCTGCTGTGTGAAGGAGTGGAATTGCCATCCAACTGTCCTGTCTCCTCCTGAGGCTGTTGGAGAGGGAGTGGGTGCTGAAAATTGTGATCATTCCTATTAGATTGTTATTATTTAGAAAAAAGAGATGAGGAAGGGTTACCACTGTCCCTGGGATAACTTGTATTTCAGTTTAATTAATATTTGGTTTGAAAAAGGAAAAAAAAATAGATGAAAAGACATAAGTGCCTCAATCCCATTATTTTAAAGGAATGAGTTTGGAGTAATAGTAACTTGGAAGAAATCCCCATTTAACTGTGTGTTACTATCTCGGATCCGTTGTGTGTGTTTATATGCATTTGAAAACTGTCTCTGCCCCAGATTGCTGATGGACAGAGAGAGCTGATTCAGTCATACAGTGTCAAGAAGAGACACTTCATTGGAAACACAAGCATGGATGCTGGCTTGTCATTCATAATGGTGAACCACGGGCAGGTGAAGGAGAACGATGTTGTCTTTGACCCGTTCGTGGGAACAGGTATTTCATTTGAACTGTTTTGCTGGTGTAGGGATGTTGCTTGGATGTGATAGTGAAGGTCAGAGCAGTATTTGTGGTGAGAGGTTAAGTGGACAAATGATCTTTTAATTTTTATTAGTAGCTAAGAGACAGACTCATACTTATGTTATAGTATTTAATGCTTGTGCCATTTTATAGGTGATTCTGATAGAATTTTGTGGGTTTTATTCAAATAAGCCACTACTGGGGAGTATCTCTTTATCCATACATACTTTTAATAGCAGAAAACTCTGTTATAGAAATGGTAGAAAAGCTCTATTGTTTGGTTTAAGTCTGAAAACTCTTGCTGAAAGGACTTGAATGACAGAATTTTAGTGTGTGTGCTGCTGAATAGAGCACTTGAATGACAGAATTTAAAAAGCAAAACTCCTTTGTGAGGCAAGATCTCACTATGTAGCCCAGGCTGGTCTCGAACTCTCAGTGATTCTCCTGCCTCAGTCTCCCGAGTGCTGGGATTATAGGTGTGTGTCACCACACCCTGCTTAAAAAGAAAATCTTAATGTTTTTAAATAGAGAATTTTATATTTTATATTTAGATGGAGAAAAATAGTTATTGTGTCATCTGATCTTTGATTTGGTTTGTGGGAATCATAAGTAAGTATGAATATATTGAATGAGTAAATATCAGTGTCTGTGAGGGTGCTGTCCTTGTGACCTGGCTGTCTGTACTTGGTTGGGGTATTCCTCTAATGAATTTAGTGTGAAATTCTTAATGTTTTATATTTAGTGCTGACTCTGTAAAGAGATTTTATTGCCTTTTTTGTTTTTTGCATCAGGGATTGAACCCAGGACCTTTGCACTGAGCTATATTTTAAGCCTTCTTTTATTATTATTTTATTCTTTTGGTTTTTTTGAAACATGGTCTTAACTATGTAGTTTGGGCTAGCCTTGAACTCCTGGTGATCCTCCTGCCTCAGCCTCCCCAGTGCTGCGAGTACAGGCGTGCATCACCACACTTAGCCTATTATTATTATTATTCTTTGAGACAAGGTCTTGCTGTGTTACCCAGGCTGGGCTTAACCTTGGGATTCTCCCACCCCAGGCTTCAGATTGATTTTGCTTGCTGTTGCCTAAAGTCAGGGAGGATTCAAGCTTAGTTTTGTCCAATTCAGCTGTGCTTGGAGTGTCTCCATGGCCGCTTTCTCTGTGATCAGTGGTGAGGTGCCCGGTGGTTTGGGTGGAGCTTCATCTTGATTGGGTGCCATGATGCCTCTGCCTTGGAGCCAGCTGACCATGGACTGAACCTGGTATTTTGATCACAATTGCATTGAATCTGTGTAACAATGTTGGAAGTATGGCCATTTTCACTGTGTTGGTTCTTCCTACTCAAGAACAAGGGAATTTGTCGAATTTCTGCCCTGTAACTTCCAATTTCATTGCAAGTGTTTATGGAGTTTTTGGAGTTCCTTTTGTCATTAACTTCCAATTTCATTGCACTGTGGCCAGATAGTATGCATGGGATAATTTCAATTATTTTGCATTTAGTTAGGTATGCTCTGTGGGCTAGAATGTGATCTATTTTAGAGAAAGTGCCAGTGCAACCGAGAAAAATGTGTATTCTGATATGGGATGAATATTCTATATACATCTACTAAGTGCATTTGTTTGCAGATTTGGCTCAGATCTATTATTTCTTTGCTGATGTTTTGTCTAGTTGACCTTTCTCTTCGTGTCATAGGAGTGGTTAGGTCCCCTGTTACAATAGTGTTACTAATTATTTGGTTTTTCATGTCTGTTAAGATTTGTCTTATATTGTTTGGGGCTCCCATATTTGGTGCATACATACATGTTTATGATTGTTATCTCTTTCTCTTGCAGTTTTTCCCTAATACGTATGTAGTGACCTTCTTTATCTCTTTTGATTGTTTTTGGTTTGAAGTTTATGTGGTCTGCAAACAAATAGCTACCCCTGCTTTTTTTCTGAGTTGCTGTTGCATGGAGAATTATTTTCCATCCCTTGACTTTCAGCCTGTGAATTTTCTTTTGTGTAAAATGTGTTTCCTGTATACAGCATATTGTTGGATTTTGTTTCTTAATTTGCCTTGTCAGCCTTTTTTTGACTTGTGAATTGAGGCCATTTACATTAATGGTTATAAATGATATGGGTTGGTTTATCTTTGTCATGTTATTTACTTGTTGGTGTCCTACTTTTTCTGTCTGTTGAAATGCTTGCTGTGCTTGAGGGTTACTTTCTATTATTGTTTTTGAAGTTGTGGTCATTTTTTCTCTGTCTGGAATGTCTTTCAGTATACTTTGTAAGGTTGGTTTGACATTTAAGAAGTTCTTCCGTTGTTCTTTGTCATGGAAATATTTTATTTCTCCATGAAATTTGAAGGATAGTTTTGCATTATACATCAATCTTGGTTGGAAGCTGTTTTGTCTTAGGACCTGTAATACTTTGTCCAAGCTCTTCTCAATTGGATGGTTTGTGTTGAAAAGTCTGCTGTGATTCTTTTTTTTTTTGCGGTACTGGGGATCGAACTCAGGACCCTGCGCTTGCTAGGCAAGCGCTTATTCCACTGAGCTATATCCCCAGCCCTCTGCTGTGACTCTGATGGGCTTTCCTTTATAGGTAATCTGTTTCTTTTCTCTAGCAGCTTTTAACATTCTGTTCTTTTGCTAGAAATCTGGGATCTTGATTATTATGCCTGAGTGTAGTTTTATTTTGGTTATGCTAGTTGGAGTTATATATGCCTCATTTACTGTACATCAGATTCTTTTTCCATGCTTGAGAAATTTTCTGCTATTATTTCTGCAAATATTCTTTCTATGTCATTTGTGTTGCCTCCTGCTGTTTCATTGACTCCTATTAGTCTTATGTTATTACTCTTTGCCTTGTCTTGCAGCTGTTGAACTGATTTTCCTTCATTCCTTGTTGATTTTAAGAGGTCCTTTCTTTCATGATCACTAGCTGCCATGTTGTCTTCAAGGTCTGAAATTCTACCTTTGGCTTCATTCAAGTGGTTCTGCTAGCTTTCAGTGGAAGTTTTGATTTCCTGGATATCTCTTTGAATTTGTTTCATACATTCTAGGTCATTCATATATTGTTCATTTAATGTTTCCATCATTTTCCTATGCTCCTCTATTTTTTTTTTTTTTTTTTTTTTTGCGGTACCAGGGATTGAACTCAGGACCTTGCACTTGCCAGGCAAGCGCTTATTCAACTGAGCTATATCCCCAGCCTCCTCTATTTTTTATATATGTCTTTTTCAGATGTGCTGAGCAGTTCTTTCATTATTGTTGTCATTTCATTTTTTTACCTCAGAGATTATTTCTGATCTGATGTCTTCTATGGCCTGATAGAGTTGTTTGTTTACTTCCTTTGCAATAATTTCAGCAATTTCAGGTGTGTGATTACCAAATTCTGCTATGCTGATGTCTCCTGGACTTGTTCTGAGTGGGGTGGAGTTCTGAGGTTGTGTTTTAGTGCTTCGTCTTGTCATGCTTGATGCTGGAGGCACAGTGCCTAGTCTCCCTCTTCCCTGGCAGTTGAGCAGAGGTTGCTCGTGTCCCTAGTTTTCTTGTTGGTCAGACTTGACCTCAGTGGCTGCTGAGATGCGCTGCTTAGTGTGGGGTCTTCTGGCAGTTGGTGAAGTGTAATTAGTTATCCCAGGTTTCAGATGCAAACTGTGATGTCAGCAGATCACAGACTGATCCATTGTCTCCCGGCAACTCAGGGCACCTGTATGACCCAGAAATGGGCTGCACTGTTGGCATGATCATGGACCACTTGGTCCTGTGTCCCCAGGTAGTTCAGGGCACAAGCAGAGCCCAGACATGAACTGCAGTGTCAGCACTTTGTGGACCACCTGGTTCCATGTCTCCAGGTAGCTCAGGGCATGCTCAGGAGCCAGACATGGGCTTCAGTGGGGATGATCACGGACCACCTGTTTCTTTGACCTGTGGGAGGTCAGGGCATGTGCAAAGCCCAGAAGTGAACTGTGGTGTAAGCGGTTTGTACATTGCCCACTCTAATACCTCAGGTAGCATGGGGCATGCACAGGGAGGGCCTAAATGTGAACCCCAATGTTAACTGTTTGTGGGCCTTCTGAGTCAGAATCTCCTGTTTCCACTGGGTGCACAGAGGATGAAGACACAGACTGTAATGGTGGCAGAGTTGTGGGTTGTCTGTTCTTTCTCTAGGAAGTAGATGGGCAATACCTGGCTCTCCTGGTATTCAGCTGTGAAACGTGATGTCATTGGATCTCAGATTGCCTGATTCCATGTCTCCAGGAAGCTCAGGTCTTGTAGGAGCCAGACGCGAGCTGCACTGGCAGTGATCATGGACCACCTATTTCTGTGACCATTGGGAGGTCAGGGTGCGCACAAAACCTAGATGCAAACCATGGTGGCAGCAGTTCATGTACCACCTGCTCTAGTACCTTAGGCGGCACAGGGCATGCACAGGGAGGGCACAAATGTGAACCCCCCGGTATTAGTGGGTTTGTGGGCCTTCTGTGTCAGAATCTCCTGTCTGCACCGGGCCTTTATTTTATTTTAAAGAGAGTAGTAAATGAGAAGGGAAAAAAAGAAGAACAGTGGCAACATACCAACATCACAAAAATAAATGAAATAAAGCGAGAACATTAAAAGTGATACAGGGTTTCAAGAAAAAATGATAGGAATTAACAGTGCTGGTTATATTATATGTTGTTATCTTCAGCCATGTTGCTCAGGTTACCAGGTGTAAGAATGGAAGATTGTTCAAACTATTAAGGAGAATAAAAAAACAATTATTAGATAAAACATTAGAGTTAATACAGTTTCACTAGACATGATAGGAATTCACCATGGTTGTTCCATTGCATATTATTGTCTTCAAATCAGTTGCTCAGATTACCAGATGTAAGTGTACAAGATTGGTCAAACATAAAAAATTTTAAGCATTAACTGTTCTTTCAATATACCATCAGACATCAGCAGTGCAGTTATCCTAGCTATATATCTTGCTTTTTTTTTATTTTTTAACAATTTATTCCAACCTGAGCAACTTAGTATAAAACTATATACTGGTGAACTGTATTCCTGCTAATTCTGAATGTACAAGAGATCTACTAAGAGTTTGACACTTAAAAGGATTAAATCATCTGACACATGGTAGATTTGATATAATGAAAATACCTAGAAATTAGTGCAATATATGGAACTTATCAAAATAAAGTAGACTTTGAAAAGCAAGGCTGTAAGGTAAATGTTATGAACATTGTAATATTTATGTTACAAATTACAGATACATTTCTTATTATGGTTCTAGCCATGTAGGAACTGAAGCCCCTCCTTTGCAAAGGGTGAGAGAAAGAATTAGCTGTTTTAGTAATTGTACATTTTGTATAATTTTAAGCAACTCTTAAATATTACAGAAAAATAATAAACATACATGAAGGCTACAATGCAGTACCCTATTTACAGTACAGCTGAAGATAAAATTTAAAACAGTCAAGTCTGAATGTACATAATTGTTAGTGCACTAACTGTATTACCTCCAAAGGAAACAAAAGCCTCTTCTCTGTCCCCCAGAAGACTTATATAATGGCCTGCATTGATTGAAAAAAAAAATCAGATTCCTAGTTTGATTCTTTTTTTGAAGAGCTCATGTGAAGGTAACATTATTCATTAAAATGCATTTATCAGTTTTCATATTGCTAAACAAAGTGGGGGTACATTTAACTTCTTTACCCCATTTAGAAAAATAGTAAGATGGACTATAACTTAGATGCTATTAATACTCCTTTTCTTCCTGGAAACGTGGGACTGTTTTCTTGTGGTTAACTTACTAACATGTGGAATGTACACTTTAGATAACAGAACAGAGGTTGCGTGAATACTGCAGCTAAGCATAAATATATTTATATCTTTCTAAAAATGTTTTTCAGCAAGGCCAAATTAATTTCTAATTTTTTTTGCACATGACTACTGTCTCAGTTTGGAGAAAGTGAATGGTTAACTGTGGTCCAGATAGTCATTTGTCTTTATTTCTAATGATGAAAAGTGATTACCTCCAACTTTCCAGTGAAACAGTTACACACAGATCTCATTTTCCCTTTGTACTGCTGAAACATTAGTCAGAGGAACACATGCATATTATTAAAAATTGAGTTCCTGTAAAATCAGGAATAAGACAGGGATGCCATTATTACCACTCTTTTTCAACATAGTTCTGGAAACATTAGCCAGAGTAATTAGACAAGAGAAAGAAATAAAAGGAATAACAATAGGAAAGAAACTAAATTATCATTATTTCCAGATGATATGTTAAATAACTATATTAGAAATTTGACTCTATCATAAGTCTCTTGGTTTTTGGGAGCCATACTGGGCTGGTTAAATGCTTCAATTCCACTGTTATTAACATTTAGGAAGCAGAAGATTCCAGCTCAAACTGGAGGTTTAGTTACTACAACACTGATTTCTGGTTGGTTGTGTAGGTTCAGTGTGGTCTACTCCTCTTCCTCTGGCAGAATTTGCTCCTGGATTCTGTGGTTCATTCTTTGGCAACTTTTTAGCTATTGCCATGAATATTTCATTTACATTCACTGATGTTTTAGCTGATGTTTCCATGAATAATAAACGGTTTGTCAACTGCATAGCACTGTACTTCCTAGAAATCTGCAGCTCTTTTATTTGCTAGATCAGCCTTGTTTCCTGATGAAGCGATTACAGTGTTAGGAATTGCTTGTTTCTGGAGTTCTTTAACCAACCCAATATTTTGCTCTTGCAAAAGATTCCTCATTTGTGATATATATACAACTATGCTGCTTGTGCTCCTCTGTAGTACACTCTGTTTAATTGCTTCCCTTGTCTGGTGGATTCATTCTATTGGGGTTCAATTGTCTCTTTCAAGAATATCCTTAAGAACTTTTTGGAATGCTGGTTTTGGTGGTCATGAATTTCTTCTGGTGTTCTCTATCATGGAAGTATCTTATTCTTCATCACTTTTAAAAGATAGCTTTGCAGGGCACATCAATCTGTGTTGGAGATTGTTTTCTTTTAGAACTTAAAATACTTTACTCCAAGCTTTCTAGACTTAAGCATTTGTGTGGAGAAGCCTGGTGTGAGTTTGATGGACTTCCCTTTATAGGTGATTTATTGTTTTTCTGTAATAGCTTTTAACATTCTGTTCTTGTGTTGAATTTCTGGAATCTTTATTATATTCCTTGGTGTAGTTTTTTCTCATCGTGGTTATTTGGGGTTCTATATGCCTCACTTAACTATATGTCAAATTCTTTTTTTTTAATGTCCTTTGTGCCCCCTTCTAATCTTTTATTGATTGTGGTCAATGTGTTATTCTAGCACCATCTAGCTGCTATTGGATTGATTTTTCATGATCTCTTGATATTTTTAAGAAGTCTTTGTTTTGGTGATTGCTACATACCTGTGTCCTAAATCTATCCTCACAGTGGTTGGTTTTGCTGCATCTACTTTCAATAGAATTTTTAATCTCCTGGCTATCTGTTTGAGACTGTCTTTGAACCTGTTTCGGTCCTGTGTTAGGCATTCCTTGTTTCCATCATGTCCTGTGCTTCTCTGTTTTTATCTGTATCTACTCCAGATTCACTAACCATGTCCTTCATTGTGGTCATCATTTCTTTAGTTACCAGAGAAATTATTTCTGATTTGTTTTTTCTAGAGCTCTATTCATCTGCTTTGTTACTTTTACTGTTACTATTCATTCATTTTTACGGTGCTTTATTGAACCCAGGGTCTTGTGCATGTTAGGCAAATGCTCTACCACTGAGCTACACCACCAGTCTCCAAAGCCTTTCTTTGGAAAGCCTTTCTTTTTTTGTTTTGAAATTGGTACTTTGGAAGAATGTCATTCCTCCTTTTTTTCAATTTTACTGTTATAATCAAAACATTTTTGATTAAAAAAAAATCATGATTAGAATGTCTTTACATTGGATTGCCCTCTTCTGTTTAAGTTCTTTTTCATTCTGGGTGGTTTGATCTTCCTTATCATTAGATTCAGGTTACACATTCCTGGCTGTTCTACTGCATCTGTGACTCTTTTGTCCTTCTCCGGGTGCATGTGATGGTTCTCAGCCCCTCATTAGTAATGACTCCCTTCAATTACTTTGTTGTTCATATTGTGCCATGTTTGTCGGCTTCTTCACATGGAATCTTTCTGACAGGCTCTTATCTTATATTTTTGATTATTTGTTTACTTTCTGGCTCATCTTTTACCTGACCAACCTCTAGTATCAGTTATTCCTCCAAGGAACCTGCATTTCTTTTACTGAGAAGATGTTATTAGAGCATGAGATCAGGGTTTAGACTCTTACAGAATAAACTAGGAAATATATGTGTGTGTATATGTACTGTGCATATAAATGCATATGCACATATATATGCATGCATTCCTACATACCATGTGTGCACACGTGTATAGACACATTTTAGAAATGATGAATTTGTGTGTATATTACATATTACAGTTCATGCTCACATAATTTTTTTTTGCCAACTTATTTCATATCTTATATACCACAGTGGAAATCCTGGTTCCTAATGAAATTCAAAACATTTTCTTTTTGCTCATTCATATAATACAGTTTCAAATTTGCTTTTTTGCGTGCCACTGAAAGAAAAGAAGTTCAAGATGTTTTCATTTCTCTATCGTCTAAGGAGCAGTGAAGTCAGATACTGGGCTTGTTTCTTTTTTCCCTTTCTTTCTTTCTTCTGCAGTGTGGGGATTGAACTCAGGACCTTGCGCTTGCCAGCAGGCGCTTATTCCATTGAGCTATATCCCTGCCCCTTTGGTTCATTTGCTGCTGTTTGCCCTTAGTTTTAGGTATTTATCCCCTACCACTGCCATTGTTTGTGGATTTGGTCTTATTTTTAGGTATGCAGGTGGTTAACTTGCTTCCAGAAGTGAGGACTGTGTGGTGAAGTGTGTTCCAGGAACTGGCCCTCTCTCGTATCCCTTCCCTCTGTCTTAGCCTCCTTCACTGGTAACCAACTTCCTTGTGTTTTAGCTGATTCTTCCTGTTTCTTTTTCTATGATAAGCGGATATGTGCATTTTCTTATTTTTGCTTTTTTTTTTTTTTTACAGAAAAGGCGGCATGCCACGTAGATTGTTTCCAACGTTGCCTTTGTCACTTCATGGTGTTTCATGGAAAAGACTCTCTATCAGTTCATAGAGATTGTTTTCAATTTTTCTTTTTTTTGTGGTGCAATTCCATAAATTATTCAAATAGTTATTTAAATAATTCAAATAATCCTGTGTACTTGGATGCTGGAAGTTTGTAATATTCTGTAGTTAGAAGTAATGCTTGCAGTGGGTAATTTCATGAGCACATGCCTTTGTATTGGTGCAGACATGGCTCTAGGGGAAAGTCCTCCAAGTGTGATTGCTGGGTTGGAAAGTATATACACACAAGGGATAATGGAAAGATACAGTGAATGTTTTAAGAAAAACTTATTATAGTAAAAGACATTGCTGGAAATGATGGGGTAAGTGTGTTCAAAGAGGGAAGACTTTGAAGGTGTTATTGGCAATGTGTCTTTTGCTATAATAACATTTAAAAATATTCCCCATATTTTATTATTGCCCCTCGTCGATCAAATGGCTCTGGCAGTTTCTGTCAAGTAAGCATTACGGTGTGTTTTTATCTACCTTATTCACTCGAGCTAGCACTGTGCAACTTCGGGCTCTTCCCCAGAGCCGATATGGCCTTGAAATATGAAGAAGGCACAAGAGCAGAATAAAGACAAGAACAAGGCCTTCTAGAGCGGCTTCAGAACGTGGCAAGACCAGTGGGATAAGTGAGGGAAGGATTCTGAGGGGGATTAACAGCAGTGTGCTCCTAAATTCCTGCCGGCCATTTAAGAGAGTATCTGTTCTCCCGTAATCTTACCGATGGGGTGTATTCTCACACTTTTGAAGGTTTGTCAATCCAATGTTGGGTAAAAGTGCTATTGCAGTATAATGTTGACTTGTATTCCTTTTAGTATGAGTGACGTCTGAACCTTACTGTATTTTGTTGTTGTTGTTTGTAATTTTTGCAGTACTGGGGATCAAACTCAGGACCTTGTGCTTGCCAGGCAGGCGGTTATGCCACTGAGCTATATCCCCAGCTCTAACCTTACTATATTTTAAAGTACTATTTATATAATTCTTTTTGAATTGGATTTCATGTCTTTGCACAAAATCTACAGAAGTTTTAGTCTTTTCCTCCACATTTAGACATTAGCTTCCCTTTTCTATGATATGAATGTGGTAAATATGTTCTTCCAGTGTGTCTTTGTATCTTTTGACTTTGCTAGTAATCATTTTTTTTTCCCATGCAGAATTTTCCTTATGTCCAAGTGAAGGAGGGATACGTTTATATTTTTTTCTAGTACTTTTGTAGCTTTTTCCCCCCTTTTGAGCTCTGGTCCACTTGGCATTTTTGTCTTGTATAATATGTAGAATCAGTGTGATTTATTCTTTTTCCAAATGCTAAAATCTTTGTTAATTGTATTTTAAATTTTAAAGAGAGGAAAAACCCGTAAGAATGATACGGAATTTCAAAACAAGCTGATAGGAAATTAACAATGGTTAATTGCATATAGTTATCTCCAGAGTAGTTGCTCAGATTACAAGACATAGGCATGCAAAACTGATCAAACCTTTGATAATCTTTGAACTTGTTTTTCAACTTTTAAGTCTTTGTGAAGTGAGAGTTTGTTAAGATATGTATATGTACAAAATTATTTTTGTACATACACAGAACATAGAGTTTACACGTAAACCAGACCATAGTGTCTACAAAGAGTTGTCTATTAGGTAAAATTTCTTGGCCTTGATGTAGAGGAGGCTGAGTATATTATGAAATGCTAACTTCACAGCAGTCAGGTGTTCACCACCTGTGTTTGTTTTAGGGCCGCTCTTAAGAGTGGGTGGTGTGGTTTGGTCAACTTACTGCTCATAGGAGAGCTAATGTCAAATGAGAGGAGGATTTTGCAAAGATTCAACAAAAGTATATTTTCATAATTTGTAGTTTACAAACACAGCTTTGGGTCTGAGCTTTAGGACATAAGTCAGTTTGGGATATTTTTGTTTCAAAACCGGCTGTAACCTGTAGTTGTCTGCAGATCTCTCTTAAGCACAGTTTTTCTTGTGCATGTGCCTCTGCCTTGGAGACAGAGGACTTTGCTTCCCAAGGAGTGAAGACGTGAGTTGCCCTGTGCCTTCCTCCTTGGCTGCAGTTTTTCACAAAGTATTTGACATTTTTATCTTTAGATTGCTTTTTCATTTTCATTTAAAATGTTTAAATGTATATCATTCTTTTTTCCATTTTAAAGGTACCCACAGATTATTCATGACTCGTGATTTTCTCAGGCTTGTAGGGTAGGGTAGAAATCTTTACATACCTACGCCCTTTGCTTTTTCTCTGGGCAGTTTGCTACTGGTGTTGAGAATGACATGAGGTGCAGAAACACAGTTTTTCTTTTTTGTTTTAACAAATACATGTATTCTCATTTTAGTTCTCTTTCTCTTTTTTTACATTGTATACCTGTACTTTCCAAATGGGGAAGATGCGTATCCTTGGGCCAGGTACTGTTTCGATTGCTGTGGGTAGCTAAAGGGATGCTCCTTGTAAATATGTGGAGTACCTATCCGGCAAGGCCTTGCTTATTTAGGATGTGGTGCAAGACCTGTGAATGATGTACAGCTGTTATGAGTATACACTTTCACTTACTTAATTTGTTTAGTAACAAATTTTTCTTTTATTTGATTGGTAAGTATGTTAGTGAAATTTCTATCACTGTAATGAAATTATCTGAAGCAGTTAACTTATAAGGAGGAAACCCTCACAGTTTCAAGGTTGGCTCAGTTTAGTGGTTCCAGGCCACTGTCTGGTGGATCTGCTGCTTTCAGGGGCCTGGCGGGGCGCCAGCAGGCTGTTAACAGAAAGCACGGGGCTAAGCACACTGCTTCCTTCAGAGCCCGGATGCAAGAGAGGAAGAGGAATGGGCTGGATTTCCACAATCCGCTGAAGAGCACAGCCCCAAAGTCCTGAGGACTTTCTGCTGAGCTTCACCCCCACACTCAAGGACAGTTCTTTAACCCGTGGATGACGAGAGACACTGAACACCCTAACGGTAGCTGCGCGCTGTGTAATAAAAGCTAATGCGTATTCACCTCACCTGGTGCTGACCCAGAGGAGGTGCTGCTGTGTAGAGAAGGAGGAGAGAGCATAAGGCTTAGAATGCTCTGCCAGTTTTGTGACTTGGGCCTGACCTGTGTATGTTGCAGTGTAATCATTTGTAAAGTAGTAATAGTCATATATTGTAGGGATGAAAAGAGGTAACACAGGTCTTACACTGTTCTCGGGAATTGCTTGATTCGTGATGGACATTCAGTGAATTGTAATGGTGATCATTATTTTTTAATGATATTTTGTTAAGAGCTTAGATTCCCTTTTGGGGAAGATGTTAGATACAGCTGATACTAACCAGTGGCAATGGAGAATTTGACCATGAGCTTATTTTCTAGTCCCTTCTTTGGCTGATTTCTAAAATAGTCATAATTTGCAACTATTGCAGCAGGTAAGGAAGTTGAGGCTTAAAATTATATGTCTCATTCTGTGTCTGTGATTAATTGGTACACATGCGTGCAGATTGCTGAAGGTGACACAGTGCTCTGGTTTTTCTCTTCTCTGTCAAGTGAGTCAGCTTTTCTAGGGGTGAGAGTGTAGCCAGGAGACTGCTACGTATGTCTTGCTTAGCCTTGCTGTGCCCGGGGGATTCACAGGGCGAGGGAAAGGGGCAGAGCCCTTTCTGAAATCTTGTCCTTGAGAAATGATGGGTGGAGGATCCAGGCATTAGGTCCTGCTGGTCGTGGGAGGACACTATTCAGAGGAAAAGGAAAGTTGGGAGAGCGAGCGAGTGGATGTATGGGTCTTTGGTATATTCTCTGCTTCCCACTTTTGTCCTGGAACCCTGTGGTCCTCTTTTGCTGAATCTTACAGTTTAGTAGAAATTCTGTCTTTAACTGTATCTTTTTGCTCAGGCTGCTAGGATTTATTTAAATAGAGCTTTATTCAGGTGTAGTGCTCTTAACAACTTCCTTTTCTCCCTTTCTGTTAGCAGGAAGCAACCCTTGTCTTTCACATTTGCAGTGCTTTCTACTTCTTTTTCTACAGATTAAAAAAAAAAAGAAATCATTTTTATATCATGGAATAGATCCCACTCGCTGGAAGAGCCGATGTCTGTTTCCTGCCCCATATTGCCCAGGCCTTAGAGTGGTTATTGCCTAAGTGAGGAGAGATGGAAACCCTGACTCATGAGTGTAGATCCCATGTGTGGGATTTTCTCTTTGATGGCACAGAAACAATGGGCAAGTAGGGGCACTTCCTCCTGGCTGCGCCATGCTCATTTCCTAGTGACCCCCTGTTATGGTTGATACATAACCTGGGGAGTCTAGAGGTTTGGCTGAGTGATTCAGCAGGAAGCCAGGGTGCTTACTTTGTACACATCCTTCGCCTGTGGAAGGGGAGGGCGTGGACCTTGTGTGAGAGCTACAGGTCCCCTGGGTGGGGGTAGGTTGTTTACAAGATAAGGGAGAAAAAGAGGCTGCTTGCAGCCATTCCTCCCTTTTGCTCTGGTTTTTTTACTCTGCTCTGCCGCTGTGAACATTTGCTCTCTGCCATGTGCCACTCTGCCTCAGAATCAGCCAAGTATGGACTGAAACCTCCATAAACTGTAAGCTAAATAAACCTTTCCTTCCTTCATTTTGGGTGTTGGGTATTTTGTCTCAGCAAGGAGAGAAAAGTAACCAAGACACCCCCCTTTTCCACCACAAAGCTCCCAGGAAAAGTCCAGAAAAAGTATACTGCAGGCAAAAAATACATCAGTGTAATCCAAAGAACAACTGAGTAATTAATCACGATTACACGGTGACCAGTCCAAGAAACCAATTTAAAAATGTAAGAGGCACCAAGTTAAGTAGCAGGCACAGTCTGACAGATGATTTGTCCTTCAGCAGTGGACTGTAAACTGGGTCTTCTCAGAGTTCTCTGTAACCACATGGGTCAGGGTCTGGTGCGGGAGCTCAGGAAGCGTTACTGTGCCCCTTGCCGAGAAGCTTTACTGTCCCTTTGCCAGGTAGCTCTTCTAGGTGCATATCTGTCTCCTCAGCAGCACTTCAGGGATGCCCATGACTTGGGAGGGGCCGGGGAGGATCATCGTTGTCACAGCAGCACCTTTCCCAAGCACGCACTGTTCCAGGTCTGGACTGAGACATGTGAGGTGTTTGTTCTCTTACCCCCCACATCAGCACTTTCAGGACTTGGGTAGGTTTTGTTTTCTGCATTTCTTTTAGTCATCCATTTCTCTTCTTCAAGGGCTCTGATAGGAGTGAGTCAGTTACAGTATTTTCATGAGCAAAGTATTTTTAAGGAACGGTATCAGATTGTTTTATTTTTTTCATTTTATTTTGTGGTACCAGGGATTGAACTCAGGACCTTGCGCTTGTTAGGCAGGCACTTATTCCACTGAGCTATATCCCCAGCCCCAGATTGTGTTTTAAGTAGCTCTGTAGAGCTAGTCTCCAACTAGGTATCTTCCCAAAAGAGTAAAGGTGTCGTATTGTAGTGATACATGCATACCTATGTATGTAGCAGCATAGGTTTTTTTTTTTTTTTTGTCTTTTTGAGACAGGGTCTCACTATGCAGTTCAGGCTGGCCTTGAGCTCACTTTGTTGCCCAGGCTGGTCTTCAACTTGCAATGATCCTCCTGCCTCAGCCTCCCACATGCTGGGATTGCAGGCATGCGCCACCATGCCCAGCTAGAAGCACAGTTTATGACAGCTAAATCTTGGAAGAAACTTACACATCCATCAGCAGATGAATGGATAAAGAAAATGTATTTATGCACAGTGGAGTACTGTTCTGCCATAAAGAGGGATGAACTTGAGTCATGTATGGGAAGGTGAATGCACCATGAATCCATAACATTAAACTAATTACATCACATACACAAGCTTAGATATTGCACAGTTACTCTTATGGGAGGGGACCAGAGTACAGATAAAGAGCCAAATAAAAGATCATAACTGGGAAACGGGGAGGTAGATCCTTTACAAAGGAGAAGGGACCAAGAAGTGGGGGGTGTGGCGTGGCGGGGGCGGGGCAAGGAATGGAGATGTGTCGGTGCACGCAGCCCCCCCCCCCCGGGGGCGCTCGGGCTGTGAGAGGAGCGTATTGATTTGTAGACCTTGAGCCTCTGTACAACCCATCTTAATTTCAAGGGTGTGAGAAAGCCTCTTTACTTTTTCTCCCCTTGCCCACCTCTGCGTGTTTTGTAGCTAAGACCAGTTCCGAGTTCAGCTTTAGTAACAGATTTCTGCTGTGTACTTCGTTAAGACTTCCTCATGTACTAAAAGCAGTTCAGTGTGAATGGGCTAAAAATGAGAAGTTTCATGAAGACTACAATTATTAAAAATTTACTTAACCTTGAAAAAATTTTCCAACAATTTATATGATTTTTTTAAAGTTTCATTATTTTGTAATAATTACTAGGCTCTTTCTTCATGTGTGGTGGTGACATCTGTCAAATTACTTAGTTTAGGTAAATTGTATTGGGATATTGGTATCGAAGACCGGGTTAAATAACCCTAAGTTATTGCAGGCTGATCAGGCCCACAATCTCCCAAGCGAGTGGACGGATGAAGGCGTAAATAAAAAATGAGACCATGGAATATGATTTCAGGGCTTCCGGGAGGGACTAATTCCTTTCCAGCTTCTATACTCTCTGACTTAGCCAAAGACTTTTCTCAGTTGCCCGTTTTTATTAGGTGTTTCAAATAAGGGAGGGGGAATACTGAAGAAAATGCAGGAATCTGAGCAGGAATCTGGGCAGGACTGGAGAATCCTTTCAAGGACTTCTCCAAGTATTATGTTAATTTAGGAGAGCTGTGTTATCTCCAGGAAGGCTTTCACAGCAGGGCTGCAAGCCATACTTTCCTTAGAGTTAATGGAAGTAGGAGCCAGACGTCCTCACTGCAGTCACCTTGTCCTTGAGGCATCAACATCACAGGCCAATACAGGCCTCAGCAGTGACCAGCAACCCATAGAGGTTCACTTGCTATGAATCAACTGCCCATCTGCATACAAGGTGCCTGAGACTCGGACTACTCCCAAGTAAATGTGAAAAGCCAATTGGTTAATATTAAGTCCTGCTCAGAGCCACTTTGTAGTGGGGTGCCCAACATACTGGTTCTTTGGTCATAGCTATAATTAAACAGAAAGGTAATTGTATTCTTTTGTACTTCGTGTGTTTGCTATTAATAATTAAGGAAATTGTATATATAGTTTAAACTAAGGTAATTATTTGATTGGTTACCAGAATAAAAATATTTTATAATAGCATGTTATTTTATTAGTCCATCTTTGCTGTGCACAGCGTTAGTACGCGGTATCTTTGTTCCCGCTGCTCCCCTCCCTCGACTCTTCATCCCCTTCCCATTTGAGAAGCATCTCTTTCCCATTCCTGTTATCTACCTGTTACTTAGCTCTTTTTGGGCTTCTAATGTAAGAGAAACCATGTGATATTTTAAGCTCGTGTATCTGATTTATTTCACTTAACTATGAGTTCAAGGTGTACCCATTTTCCTACAAATGACTCGAGTCTACCTTCATGGCGGAGCAGTGCTCCGTTGTGCGTGAACACCACGTTTCCTTTGTCCATTCATCTGCCGTCTTCCAGGAGGTGGTGGTTAGGAGCCATGCTGCTATAAACAAGTATGCCTGTGTCACCGGAACGTGATGTCTCTAATTCTACATGTCCAGAAGGGTAATAGCTGGGTCAAATGCAATTTCTACTCTTTTTTTGGTACTGGAAATTGAACTCAGGACCTTGTGCTTGCCAGGCAGATGCTGCAGCTCCTGAGCTGTATCCCCAGCCTAGTTTTCTGAGGACTCTCCATACTGATTTCCATAATGGTTTTATTAGTTTACATGCCCACCAACAGCGTAGAAGGTTCCTTTTTCCCTGCTGTCTCACCAGCATTTGTCATTATTTGATTTCTTGATGATGGTCATGCTTTAACTTTTGTAAGAGTTAACGTCCCACGTATGAATTATATGCTCTGCAGTTGTTTGAAACTCCGACTTCAGTGGGAAGGAAGCCAATTAGAATTTATGTATTTTTGACTCTGTAAGCAGCCTTATGTGCTCATTTTTCATTTTAAGAAAGGAACAAGGTACTTTGTGTAAATTCTCAAGATAAAAATGTCTCAATATACATTATTTTGATTTTTAAAAAGTCCCCTAAGTAATTCTGTGGGAAGTAATGATGCAGGCGTATCTTTCTCTGCTTTATGGCCAGTTTGATGAGTTCTGCCCAGGGTGTACCATTTCCGCTCTGAGGCTTGCTACATACATATGGCGAGGACTGGGGACGTTCCAGGGCATTCTGCCTGTAGCTGGTTAGTGAAAGTCCGGATCACATGAAACAGGGAAGGGGACAGTGGTGTGGACTTCCTGGTGGAGAGATCATCGTTGTGTAATTTTTTAGGTGGCCTCCTGATAGCGTCGGCTCACTTTGGCGCCTACGTGTGTGGGACGGACATCGACTACAACACGGCTCATGGCTTGGGTGAGTAGAGGCGCAGTGCTGGAGCCTTTGCTGCTGAACCAGGTGCGCCGCACACCGCCTTTCTTCAGGAGTTACTTACGCTTGACCAGCTGCTCCCACTCTTGTGCACGTCGTTTTCAGCTGTGGCTTCTTTTGCCTTCTATGTTGGCTTTTATTGTAAAGTGGTCACGGTAGGAAGGAGTGTAAATCTGTGAGAGCAGAGTTTGAAGTAGCTAGCACCTAAGCACCTAATAAAAAGGCCAGTCATTCTCGTGGACTCAACTTGATCTACTGCTCTTGCACAAGTGTGTTGAGTTCCAGCCCTCAAGCCCTGCTGACTGTCACCCAACCCAGCATCTCTTCCCTGGTGTTTTGCGAGTACCTCAGGCGCAGGGTGGCGACATACCTCAGACATTGTCCCAGCTTGTTTCTCCTTCTGGTTCCTCTGCCCTTACTCACAGGCGTTATCGTCCACTTACGTCTTCTGAGCTGGAATCTTCTGAACTTTTCTGCCCCTTGTGGCTCTTGGGTTTGGGTTGGGAAGGCCCCACTGTGCTTCGCTTTCCCCATTTCTGACCCTTTGATCTGATGCTGGGTTTACACTGCATGCTGGACTGCCAGGGGTGGGGGGAGCCACGGTCTGTGCAACTCTGAATCTCATTAGTAAATGCTTCATGCTTAGAAGCTGTTGAATGAATGTTTTGAGGCTGTGTAAAACTTCATGGAGGCAAGATAAAATCAGGTAAGTATCAGTACATTTTGCTGTTCAAAACGTACTTTATAGTTTCAAGTAAAATAATTGCTCATGAGTTGAAATAAAATAACTAATTATATAGGCTAAGTTTTTTTTAACATTAAGATTTTAAAGGAAAAATTTGATAAGAATAAATACGGGTTCAGATGGACAAAAACAATACTGTTAGCTAAACAATAGAAAATAAAGCTCCACTTGATCTAACCCTTCCCTCCTTCCTTCCTTTTTCTCTTCCTTCAGGAAAGGCTACTAGGAAAAACCAGAAATGGAGAGGCCCAGATGAAAATATCAGGGCAAACCTTCGGCAGTACGGCTTGGAAAAGCATTACCTTGACGTCCTGGTGTCAGACGCATCCAAGCCTTCCTGGAGGAAGGGCATGTATTTTGATGCAATCATCACTGATCGTAAGTTTACTTACTCATTTTTCACAAACACCTGGGTGGGATTAGTTTCCGAGAGCGTTTTAAAGCACAAAACCGTGCTGATCTGTGTACACAAAACGCCAGCCTATAGTAGTGTGCCTTGCACTGCGCTCTTCACTAGTAAGGAGGAGGTGATGAATCTAAGACAGGCTACTCATTCAGATAGTTAGGAGTCAAACGTTTTGTTTCTAAACAAATATATTAACACGTCACCTACTTACATCCTTTTGTATTATTAACTTGCCACCCATTTTCCCCTTCAGCTTACTTTTTCGGGGAATGTACTTGTGCTCATATTGACTGCAGCTGATTATCAGTATAACAACAAGCTAAAACGTCCTTTGCAATCAAGGTATCAAACCTCGAACGCGAGTGTCAGATGGCGCACATTTCTCCACGTGCAAGCCTTTGTGCTGTTGTAGCGCCTGCTTTCACTATGTCTTTTCACAAATTTTCACTGTCTTTTCAAGAAGAAACGAGGGATTTGTGAACCATGGGCCCTGTGAACCCACCGGACTTGGGAAGTGTACACGAGGACTTATTTCTTAGGCCTCAGGAGGTCGTGGGCCTTCTAGGCAGTGATCTAAGAGTAGACCAGCCGTCTCTGTGTGGCAGTAGCTGTAAATATTGGCCCACTTTGACCTTTTTCAGCCCTCTGTAGTTCTTTGGTATGTCAGGTGTTTTCAGAGCTACAAAAGAAAATTATCCAGGCATTTTACTGGCAGTCTGAATGACTTTATAAAAATTGTGTGAGTTTTTATTAACAATTTATTTGCTGCCCCGCTATGTATGCATGTTTATATAAAATGTGTAAATTTATTTTGTCTTGAGACTAAGCTGGATACATGGTGGTTGTATACTTTATATTTCCTAGGAATAGGGTGTGGTTTTCAGTTTCAGTAAATTGATGCAATACTTCATTCTGCAATTTGTTGTCCAGTTTTGTTGGTCGACACATTAATATCCTCTATGGCATATTTTTCCCCGCTCAGGATCTATTCCAGTTAGGTATTATGTTCAGTAACAATATTTTCTGAGCCTTCTTTAATTTGCAATAGTTTCACAGCCTTACTGTGCTTTTGGAGGCCTCGAGCTTCTTGAAGAATGCAGTCTCCTCTCCGTCAGCTTTTTACGTCCCACATTCTCAGCTGGAGTAGCCCGGGGCTGATGAGTCCTTCTCCAAGCCTCGCTCCTAGAGGCGCACGATGCCCTCGAGCCCATTGTGGGGACTTCTGACTATCCGTACTTCGTGTGTTTTCTGTCTAGCTCCATACGGTATCAGGGAGTCTACAAGAAGATCAGGTTCACAGAAGGAAATACCAAAGGGGATAGAGAAATGGTGAGTGATGTTTATATGGCATGGGTTACTCCTTTGAGAAGTGTGGTGCATCTTTCTAGTTAAAAAAATATTAAATTTGCACTGTTTTGAAATTTGCACTTGTTCTCTTGTGTAGCCCAGAAAGCCATGTTCCAGTCTCCTTGAGTTACCATCTCAGCGATATGTTTTTTGACCTGTTAAACTTTGCAGCAGAGACCCTCGTATTAGGCGGAAGACTTGTCTACTGGTTACCTGTGTATACACCCGAGTACGTAATGTTAGTTTTACCTTCATTTTTCTTACATGGTTTGCGTATCTAACATCATTTTTTCCATATCGCTGGTTTCAGTCAAGGCACCTTTGCGGTTAGTGTGTATAGACTGCCTTTGTTTACCCACACAGATATGAAAAGTCGGCTTCTCTTTACTGACTATTGTGCATTCTTTTTATTTTATAGCAGGGGTAGATTAGATTCTCAGCCTTGATTTTTAAAGTCTATGAGCGAAGACTGGCTTGCACGTTTTTAAAGCACTGTTATTAAGACACAAAAGAATATGTGACAGAAATCTATGTGGTCACAAACATCTAAAATACTTACTCTGGCCCTTCACAGGGAAAGCTGGTCTGTGCCCTCTTAGCTCTGCGCCTGCACGTGCCTAGTGATACGTATCCGTTCACTGTGTGGCCAGTCGCCAGTCATTTTTTTCAGCAACTCAATGGAGTGATCACATATCTACCATCTTGCGTGCCAGTTTCTGTATATATTGTCTGTTCTGTAACTGTCAGTGCAGTACATTTCTGTCAAAGCTAAGGCCAAGGCGAGAGCTGTACGGATACTCAAGGCCCTGTTTATGTACAGCATGACTGACTCGGATTTTATTACTCAGTAACAATTAAGTGATACACAGAGCTATGTGTAGCAACAGTAAAAGGGAAGGTATTCCAAAAGGATGGGTCTTTAGATTTGCAAAATAGTATGGAGCTCTGGATTTAGTTGTGTCTCAGCCAGCCACAGAAATTAGTTTTTAGAGATTATTTTAATTCTAATACTTATTCCAATAAGTAATTCCAGTACTTATTTAGAGATTATTTTAATTCCAATGGCTGACAATTCCAATACTTACTGTAAGTCATTATTCCTTTGTAAAGAGTGGTGCTTTGCCTGCGTCTTCACAGGGACGGGCCCTTCAGCACTTGGAAGCCGCCCTGCTTGCTGTGCCGACTTTCTAAGTGTAGCACCGGGAGTTTCTTTGTCTGGCTTTGGCCCTGCCTGTTTATCAGCTGTAAGGACACAGTCATACCCTGTCGCTTAACACTGGCACTGTGCTGTTGCCAGTGATAACCTCGTGTAATCTCTACATTTGAGAAGCGAGGAAAGGTCATTCCCAGGAGCACAGTGACTTGTCCGAAGTGAGCTGGATGTTTTCCTTAGTGCCGCCGCTGTGTTTCTTTTATTTCAGCAGCCTACCAGATCTTATATGTCTGGTATTTGAAGCGAGGGGTGTGATTTAAAATAAAAGAAAAATTTATTTTATAGACTATATTTGTTCATCTCCATGCAGAAAGTTCGCTACCTTAGACACATTGTATCCTGAAGTGTTCTAAGTTTCTCCTGTTTGGAAAACACAAACCTCCTCTGCTGGGTGTGCAGCAGCCCTGTAGCTGCTGTTTGCTTTCCTCTTCTGTGAAATGCTGCTCGGAAACCTAGTGTGTGACTGCTGTCCCTTTGCCCTCGTCTCTCATTCTGCTGCCGCCCCAACTGCAGCGGTCCACTTGTTTTTTGTTTTAATTCAAAATGAAATACAGTTTTTTAAAGTTTGTTCTGAAATAATTTCAAACTTACAGAAACATTTCAATTGCCAGCCAAAAATTCATGTCTGCATTCTCCATGTTTTCCAAAAATTAACCTGTCTGCCCCTGCCACTTACCACTTATTGCTGTGCACAGTTGTTGTCTGTAATCTCCCTTTCTCTCTCTTTTTATTTTTATTCTTTTGAGACAGTCTCACTATGTGGTTCAGGCTGGCCTTGAGCTCACTTTGTAGCACAGGCTGGTCATGAACTTGCAACGATCCTCCTGCCTCAGCCTCCTGAGTGCTGGGATTACAGGTTTGTACCACCACACATGGCTTGTTAATCTCTTCTTTTTCTCTTTTTTCATTAATCTCTTTTAAAACCTTTTGAGAAGCTGCAGGTATGAGGTGTTCTAGGCACTTGGGTGATGGGCGCTGTTGCCGGCCCTTTCCAGTGGGAGTCACTTGCTCTGTGTCATTTGTACCCGCCATGCTGACTTATGTGTGAGATCACTGTAGACTGCGGGTCTTCGAGGGTTTACAGTCTTGACTACTTGCAAATAACCCTGAATATCTGTGTCTGCTGCATTTGGGATGGGCTGTGCTCAGTGTAGGCATGTTTGGTGCCCCAGGGGTTGCAGAACTACCGAGCCTGTGTGGCTGGGTGCCAGGGGCCACTGTCCGTTGAGTCTGTTCTCTATTTCATGACATCCAGATTATGTAGTTTCTGATGAGCTCCAGGGTTGCTTTTGAAAGATAACTTTTAATAGTCCAGCTGCTAGTGCTGGTGTTAAAAGTGATGACATACATATATAAAAATGACGTACCTTGTAACTATATAATTTGTCAAATAGAAATTTTAAAAGTAGCCAAGTGTGGTGGTGCACACCTATAATCCCAGCACTGGGGAGACTGAGGCAGGAGATTTGGCCTTGTGTTTAAGGCCAGCCTGAACTACATAGTGAGACCCTGTCTCAGAAAAAAATTATGATTAAGGAGCCTAGCAATGTGCCCCAAGGCACCTGGGAATAAATTTTAGGTGCATCAAGTGCAGTTTTGATGGTGCAGATCAGTGACGGGAACCTACTCTTCGTGTGTTTCTAGGAAACAGGACATGGTGTGCCTTAGACCACTCTCAGAAAGATATCCAGTCAGGGCATTGGTTTCTCAAGTGGGAGGAAAAGCTCTAGGGACCCTGGAAAGTAATCCAGACAGGAAGATACGTGGGGAAGTGAGTGACAGTCAAAACATTCATGGAAAAGCAAGGTGCCTATACACTCAGATATTTTCGCCTTCTTAGTAGAAGTTGAGATACAATTTGTAGTCCGTACAAGTTCTGCTTTATGTTACTTCTCCATGGTTTTAGTGTATCTGCAAAGCTGGGTGATGTTTCCTCCCTGAGTGCAGAGCCTGCTCCTCCCCAAGGCCCCCCTGCTCCTCCAGTCTGTCTCTGAGGGTCCATCCATTCTGTCTGACTTAGGTTTTAGGTAACTTAGCTTGTATGACGATGGTAATAAAAACAGAGAATTAAGACACCATCAGAATATTCAGGGCAAAGCACCAACTTATATCTTCTCAGTTTGCGGAGTCTGTTCGTATGAAATGCAGTAGCAGTTTTTAATGTTCTACTGTGGTATTTGGAGAGTATCCTGTGGAACTGATTGGCTCATTAATCCAGAGTTGGCCCTCCACACTGTGATGGCTGTTTTTTTTTCGATTCAGTCAACCCTTGGTCAGAAATACGGTTAGGTCTACCACGGTTGACTTAACTGCATGGTTGACTTATACTGAACTCAGACTTTTTTCTTATATTATTCCCTAAGCGTTAAAGTATAATAACTATTTCCATAGCATTTACATTGAGTTAGATATTGTGAATAATCTAGAGATGATTTAAAGAATGTAGGAGATTGCGCATAGGTTATATGCAAATACCTCACCACTTTGTGCACCCTTAGATTTTGGTATCTGGGGTTGAAGGGTCCTAGAACCAGTCTCCCATGAGTATGGAGTGGGAGGCTGTAACACTGATGATTGAGGCAGTGTCTTGTGTAATGTTGATCCAAATGATGCCCCTCTACGCTTAACATCAAAGATCCAATCAAAAAGAAAATATAAAGCAGGTAACTATGTTCATAATGTTAACCAAATGCCACATTGTTTGGATAGTTTACCATCACTTATGTCCTAAGTATTACTTGAAATCGTAATTGGTTTTGTTTATTAGATTTGATGCATAGATTTGTTTTGGGTTTTATAGTTAGATAAGGAAGTTTATACCTTGTTTCTTATTTGTAGATACTTAAGATGCATTTCAATAAAAATACTTAAGTCAGTCCCACTAGGGGGTAAAAGGATTTTTTTCCTGTGAGCAGGGGAACATTAGTGAGTGTAGCTACACTTTGTCAGGCACAGTGGCTCTTGCTGTTTGCACTCTGAAGGTCAAAGCTTTGTCTTTCCTGTTTCCATTTTTTACTATAGCCTTGTGTTGTAGAACGCACTCCTTCCTAGCCTAGATGTTTAGTATGAAAATTCCAAATTTGATTTCCATTAATTTTGCAAGAACTACAGCATTTCCGCAGATAAGACTAGCAAACTATGGGATGAGGTCGGACTGAAATGTTCATTTGTGGGAAAGGTAAGGACGGAAGCAGAGGTGCGTTCAAGAGAAGTCCTTCCGCTGCCAGGTGCTAAAGCCAGGTCAGTGGTAACTGCAGTTCTTGATCAGCACCTTTCCCACTTTGTGTCGGAGCTTTAGAATCACCCATCTACTGGGCCTCTGCAGATACTGTTCAGAAAGGCAGAAAGATTTACAAAGGAAAAATAAAAATAGTGCTGTGAAGATACCCATAGCCAGTGAGCCCTTCCCAGGTCAGTGGCTTTTGGATTGTCCCACATTGTTGTCCCTGGGTTTGCCTTTGGTGAGCTGGATGTCTGGGATTGCATCTTGTTTAAGTGTCTTCTCATTTTCTCTCTCTCTCCCCCCTTCCTTCCTTCCTCCCTCCCTCCCTCCCTCCCTGGGTTGATGCTTATAAATTGCCTATGGTGAGTTACTTTTAGAACCCTTAGGAAATGACTACTTCTCAGAGGTGTGTTCCAGATGTAGCTAGCTGGTTTTGGGGTTTTGAGTCTGTTGCAACACCACATCTATTAAGTCTGTTGGGAATGAGAAGTTGCTGTCTGCGGGGCCCCGCCCCTGGTTCTCTGGCACTGGCCCACGGTATTTTCTATGATTCTTAGGCAGTGTCAGTCTTGGAATGCCAGGAAGAACAGCTGGTTACAACAGTTATGTCACTTTGGCTAAAGTGGTACAGTCAGCAGTAACAATCACATCAAACACAGCCCAGAAAATAATAAACTGAGTTAACTATTAATTTGCCACCTTTAAATGTATGAACTAGATTTGTGGTTATATAACTGTTGGGAGCGGCTGAAGCTGGAAAGTACGTATGCAAGAAGAAGCCAGCCGGAGAACACGGGAGCTCCTCGAAGTGCGTAAACAAGCTCTCGTGCTCGTTAACTGATGGCTGGGCAGAGAGGCTGAAATTAGTATCACCCCAAATGCTCCACTGTTCTTTAGCAGCTCCTCGGCCAGCCTTAGGAGAGAGGGAACTCTGTTCTTCCTTGGGTACGCTGAGAGCCCAGAAAGTTGTGACATACAACAAGATCTGAAACCAGAAAATTATATGCAGGAAATAAGTCCTCAGTATGTCAGTTTTACTGGCCATGTGTGTGTCCCTAACGGTCAGCTGCTCCTTGCTCAGGTACACTGAGGAGATGGTTCCCCGGCACCCTTGCCTGAGACTCATTAGCAACTGTGAGCAGAAGCTTTCTAGTCACACAGCAAGACGCCTGATCACAATGGAAAAGGTGAAGACATTTGAGGTAAGTTGCCTGTGCATCTTTTTATATATATATATATATATATATATATATATATAATTTTAAAGACAGTAGTAAATGAGACACAAACAAAAAATAGAACAATAGCAGCATACCAGTATCACAAATATCAACAAACCAAAGCAAGATACAGGGTTTCAAGACAGAATAATATGAATGAACAATCATTGTATTACGTATTGCTATCCTCAACGACGTTGCTCAGATGACCAGATGTAAGAATGGAAGATCATTCAAACCATTAAAGAGAATAAGAAAATAATTATTAGAGAAAACATTAGAGCTGATACAGAGTTTCACTAGACAAGATGGTAGGAATTCACCATGGTAATTCCATTGCCCGTTGTTACCTTCAAATCAGCTGCCCAGATTACCAGACACAAGTGTGCAAAACTGATCAGAACATAACAATCTCAGCATTAACTGTTCCTTTCAGTACACCATCAGACATCAGCAGTGCAGTTATCCCAGATCATTCCTTCTTTTGCGCAATTTCTTCAGTGCTCTCTGGGCTATGCCAGCCTGATGACCAGAGCCCCCCAACCATCCCACATGGGTGAGCCCCACCTTGGCCCACCTCTTTGGGGCGTGTAGAGCCAGGGGCAGTGTGGGCGGAGTGTGTCAGACCGTGCCCAGCTCCTCTTGCCCACACCCAGGGGTCTTTCACAGTAGTGGAAATTAATACCTGCACAGTGCCTTTTGCATATGCTACTCACACCTGTCTTCTGTTTTTACTTCTGTTTGTGGTCTCTCTTTTGACCCTTGTTACCCCACATTTGATTTATACTCGCAGATACCCAACTAGTCTCCATCACACCTCATTCATATCTACTAAATGAATTGTTCTGAAATACTACATTCATTGTGTCACTTCCTCTGCAGAGTTTCTTAGTGAATTATTTTTCATTACTGGGTCATATTCAGAATTTTTGGCCTCAGTGCTCAAGCGCTCATAGCAAGGCTTTTTAGAAAGCTAAGCTCTATCTGCATACATCTAAAGTGCTTGACTGATGTTCACTAGATGTGTGTATCTGTATAGATGCAGATGTATAGGTACAGATGCTGTGAGCGAAGTGAGAGTGGGTTGGTAGTAGCTTTGAAAGCAAAAACGTTAGAAGTTTATATTGAAATGGCATATCCTTGGGCTGGTTGTGTCTCTATAATTATTTGAGTTAGTGATAATTTATATGCTGGCTATACGAGCAGTGCACAGAGGAAGCAGCACTATTACCCATAGATGTTGTGATTTTAACTCTCGGTGCTGTTAGAAAGTATGGTGATGACGTAAGCACTCCTTATTGTGTGACCTACACAGACAGCAGTGCAAAGGATTACGCCGAAGGGAGAAGATGCTAGTCAATGAAGCTGCATAATCAACCAGACATTTCTTTAAAACTTGAGATCCCTCCTGGACTCATTTCTTTCTTTCTCTTTTGGTATTGGGAATCGAACTCAGGACCTTGCACTTGCCAAGCAGGACTCGTTTCATATTTGGTTTCTCCTAAGTTTACTTTGCTCAAGACAGTCCAGTGTTCATTTTCCAGTTTTTTTTGGTGGTGCTTGGGTTTGAGTCCAGCACCTCACATGTGCCAGGTCAGCCTGCTACCTTTGAGCTACAGCCCCTGCCCTCAAGTCCAGATTTAAGATATTTCTGCAAGAAAATCTGCTTCAACCTCAAGGAGAAAAGTGACCTTTGGGGAATTTGTTTTCTATGTTAAATTATAAATCAGGGCACTCCCTTTGGTATCTTTAATCTTCAAAGCCAGAGTTGGTTTTGTTTTTCTCAGCCTCCTACTGTTGCCCTTTTGAAATTAAAAACAAAACAAAAAACAAGGAAAAACCTAATGCTCAAGTAATGTTTTTGAAATGGTCTTTACTTTATAATGTCAACTTTAACCAGTCTGGAGTTTACTATTAGTCCTGTTAAATGAGCCATGTTTAGTTGTTAGCTTAGTGCTTCATCTCTACCTTCTGTTTGTGTGAAGAGGAGGGTGTGTGATTGCAGCAAGCTCCCCAGTGCTTTGTGAAGCAAGTACTGACAAAATTGTCAAACAGTTCTCATGCGAGTCTAACAAATTACTCTCAGACCTGCTCAGCATTGTTGATTTTGGCAGTGGAAGACTGTTAATTTTAGATTTCTGCAGTTTTGTATACTGTGTCTCTTCACTTTTGATTTGTCACTTGTTAGGTTTCACTTTAGTATAAATTTTGGCCCACTTGATAGGGTCTTGCAGAGTGCTCACACTTCCCCTTCATTTAAAATATTGACGTAAGTGATAAAAATTGTCTAAATGTGTGGATATTTTGTAGAATTTTCTGTCTTTACATTACTGGCCATAGGTTTTAGATTTGCACATATGTAAGTAGTAAAGTTCTTGATTACAATGTCAAAATCATGAAGATGCCTGCTAAGGAAAGCCAGTTTTTTGTCATTATTTCCTGCTGATGTATTCTGGAAGCTAAGTGAATGAAAAGTTACACTTTATTAATGCTTCATTGTTTACAAGAATTCCCTGTCCATTTGAGCTTACTATCTTCCCTGTTTTAGAGATGAGGACGTAGCCTTGGCCTGTCCACTTTCTTAAATAGTAAATGGCATAATAGGGGCCAAAATGCTTCTTCGTACCTGGAAAACAAATGTGTTTGTGTGTGGGGGGGGTATTGGGGACTGAACCCATGGGTGCTCTTTCACTGAACTATAATCCCAGCCATTTTTATTTTTAGTTTTGTTTGTTTCTTGAGACAGGGTCTTGCTTTGTTGCCCAGGGAGGACTTGAACTTAGGATCTTCCTGCCTTAGACTCCTTAAGTGCTGGGGTCACAGGTGTGTACTATGGAGCCCAGCTATACCTGAAATTTGATGCCTTTTTTTTTCCTGTGTTATACTTCTCTGCCGAAACATGTTTTTATTGTTAGGATATGCCAGGATTGAGAGGTAGGAGGGGCCAGGGATATAACTCAGTGGTAGAGTGTTTGCCGAGGTGTACAAGACCTGGGCTCAAGTCTAGCCTTGCAAAGTAAGTGAATGACTGAATGTTGAATGCTCTGGAGCAGCAGTCTTTCTTTCTTCCTTTGTTTTTTAGCTAATGTTGCTCATGGGGTCAGGGCCAGGCATGGTGTATTTTACCAAAGCCCGTTTTCCCTCTTGATACAGTGTGTGGTTGGTGCCGCTGTGTGTGCTTGTGGTCACAGTGGTTAGTCCTGTAAAACGATTTCCTCATAAATCCACCAGATAGAAGGGCTGATTGTTGGAGCATCTAGAGCACACGAGACGGGGAGCAGAACAGTTACACCTGCAGTGAAACTTACTGAGAAACAGTGGCTTTCTCTCAGCCTCTGATGCCAGAACCTATTTGGACAGGTAAAAGAGCAGTCAGAGTAGCCCCTTTTAAAACTTTCTTGAGATCTTTTTTAAAAATTCATGCAATTTTTATAGCCTACAGTGGATACATATTTAAATATAAAAACTTATTTTAATTACGAGTGCACGAAGCGGGCCGTTACGCTCTTACATACTCTGTGGCTTGTTTATCTGGTGTGCTGCCTTGTCCTCCTGGTTACTGCAAAGTGCTACAGTCAAGGAAAGTTTGACTCCATAGCTTACATGGATATTGATCTAGACCAGAAGTTCAGTGTTGTGTAAGTCAGTGATCATTGTTTCTTTCATAGCCACCAAGTACAGTTGGGGTGATTTAAAATAAGATATTGGAAGGTCATGGTGGTGGGTGATGAAAGTTCTGTAATTTTTTATTTTGGATCGAATGGAAGGGTCCAGTCGCAAGAAGCTGATGGATGCGTTCATGAGAATGGAATGTGTCCAAAGCTGAGGGTTTTGCCTACAACCGATAAGATTTTGAAGCCTCAAAGGGAAAAAGAGCCAATAGCATCACGGCAGAGCTTTACTGAATGGAAGGGAAGAGAATGACACGGAGAAGAGGACTCGTGGGTTACTTGGAGGGAACAAATTCCCCTTCATGATAATTAGGTTATGGGTTAGGGTGATAGTGTTGCTAATCATAAATGAGCGCGCCTCATCCTGTTCTGACTCGGGTTGAGCGTTGTCAGGGTTTTCTTCGGCAGCTATTTAGATTTGAAGGTGGTTCCTTCTCGTTGACTTTTGCTTTTGAAGTGTTGTTATGCTTTTTGCCCAGCTCTTGCAGGACCGTGCATATTTCTCCCTGGAATAGAGCTATGGAGAAGATTAGGCCGACATTATGTGATGCTTTTGGTGGGATGTGGCCGTATTGCTGGGAGAGATAACCCAGGGTGACACTAAGTAACACTCGGTCACTGAACATCAGCCCGGTGCGGGTTTCACTCTCGTCCTGTATTCACATCTGTCAGGGTGGGGTGTGTGAGAGAAGAGAGAAACGTTTGAACAGTGGTGTCCGAAAGAAACCCCTGTACGTGATCTATGAATTTGGTATTGCCGGAGGTGTTTGAAAATTCCCCTGGAAGCGAGCAGGAGGCTGGTGTATAGCATGATGCTTCAAGTCTATTTGCAGGGCCCTGTAAACTCCTTGGTTCCAAATGAATTTGCTTTTGGCATTAATGGTACTTTTTACTGAGCTTATAACTTGAAGCATCAAGTTTTCCTTTTCGACCTCTGCAGCCAAATGGTTTTGCCAACCAAACTGGACTTTGCATTAATGCTGATCGGAATAGCTTAATTCTTGGTAGGAAGCCAGAGCCCGTCTGTTCTCCGCCAGCTCCTGGAAGCCCCGCAGTTAAGAGAGCTGCAACCTTGCAGTGGAGGCCGTTTTGTTTTCGGGAGCAAGCAGGGCCCTGCAGGCAAGAGGGCCGCTGCTCCAGGCCTCATGTTTGTTCATGTTTTGAAGAAATGACGATAAAATAGTTTTATAAATACAGTCTAATAGAATCTTGATTATGGGTAAACTACAAAGTATAAATAGGATTCAGGGGTTCTAAGTTATGAATAGTTGAGGGAAATTTTAGTGTGCAGTAAATACAACCCTCTGGTGCTTTTATAATTCTTGCAGATGTGACAGATTTTCTACTTTGTGTGTGTGTTTTCATACTGTCACTTAACTTAGAATTGCCTTTCTAGGTTTTTTCAACGTGTGTCATCTTTCCACCGTGTACCCTTCTGAGATTTTAACGTGTCTTTTCCCAAGGCATAAACATACAGTTTGATGAATAAGGACAGAGAATGCGTTATGTAGCTACCGGTGCCTCCAGGGTCAAGATTAGGGAGCAGTGCAGCACCCCCCGACCGCCCTCTTGTGGCCATTTTTTACCACAAATGCCTACTCCTTGCAGGGGACATTTTTGGTAATTTCTTGCTTCCTTTGAGAATTACTAGTACTGAATTCATTTCTAAACAAAATAATTTTGCCTGGTTTTGATCTTTATTTAAATAGAGATATATTTTCATTCATTTTTCTTTGAATGGATTGTGGAAAATTTAAAAAGTGCCCTAGGAGGAATTCTTCCTAAATTAAAGTGAAAGAATATACATGTGACTACCTGTAGGTATATTTGCCTGTTATTTACCTTTTGTCACTTCAGAAGATTAGCAAGATTCTTCTTGGTTTTAAAAATCTAAGTTTGAAAAAGAAGTAAAACAAATTGGAGGCTGGGGTTGGAGCTTGGTGGTAGAGCTCTTGTCTAAAATGCTCAAGGGCCTAAGCTTAGTCCCCAGGGCCACAAAAGAAAAAAGATGCCACTAATTTTTTTATCTGGTGTTCTGACTCCATTTTGTAATATTCAAGATTAAAATTTGAGTTTTATAAAGTTACAGATTTTAGTAGATTACAGTAGAAAGTGCTGATCCTTCTGTTACTGTGATAAGCATGAATATTCCCTATGCGCTTCTTATAATTAGAAATTATGTGCCGAGGTGAGATGTCAGAGTTGAGTTGTTCGTTGTCCCTCAAATATTTAAGAATGACAGAGAGGATTTCAATATATATTAAACTATTCCCACAGACTTTAGGTAAATTAATATCTTGTAATAAATGTTTTGAAAGCCTAGGATAAATGTAAATACCCAACTTAAGAGATGAAGAGTTCCAAACACCTTGCTCTCATTCAGAGTAAGCCCAGGGATTTCTCCGCAGGGTATTGGATGCCGGACTTTTGACCTGCCTGTCCTTGTTCTGGAAATGGCCTCGTGCTGTTTATAGCTGTAGAACTTCAGCACAAGTGGTTTCTATAGCTACTGTTCAGTACCACGTGGAGGACATGGGAAGCTTTGATAAGGAGAGCAGGATTTTTAAACAAAAGCCAGACAGGGGTAATTACCCTGAACGGAGGCCTGTTGTACTCGGCACTATGGCTTACATTTCATTTCACTCTCCGCTGATTGTCAGAAAGCCGGCCTGCCGCTTCTCTCTTCCATCTCTTTGCCTTCTTCCTTGCACTTTATTTAAGAATATGTATTATCGCTTACATCTGTCCTGTTACTCATGAAGTCTTTGCTAACAGATGAGATGAATATCACTGGTTTGGTGGCTTTCGCTCCAATGACAATAATATTAGTTTTTACTTATCAGAGAATATAAGTGTCATAAGCCATTTGTACTCAAGTATTTGCAATGAAGCCACTGTTTTGTGTGAATTGCTGTCACTCTGCGAATATAAATGAGTTCAGGTGAGGTAGGAGAAGTCATTATCTCATTATCAGGAACTGTCAGGAAGTGGAGGACAACTTACACCTGACCTAAAGTTCAGCTAGAAGGCATTTGGTTTCCTGGTGCTAAGTGACTTTAGAACCTGGCTGCTTCATGCTTAGAAGAAGGGACCCTCTGTTTCAATACAGCAGTTGTTTTATAAATTGATGATTATCCCTAGGTGTTTTCCATAAAGTTTGGGGGACTTTATAATCAAGTCTTAGAAGTCCAGGGACACCATGAGGTGGAAATTTGGAGCCCATTGAACGTGGGTAGGGAGTGAGATGGGAGATGAGGCTTTAGGGTGGGAGGAGCCAGTTTTTAATAGAGGATGGGTGAGGCTTGGGAGGAAGTTGAGGAAATGCATACTTGATGACTGTGTTTTTGCTGAGAGCGAATAGACAGCTACTGTAAGAATTTGAAGTGAGATGAAATTTGGGGCGCGGTGTTGTACCAAGTGGGGCAGAAGCTCTCTTGCGACGTTTTTATGTTGGCGCACGCTTCCCTTCCATGACTTGCTCACACGCCTCTCCGTGGCTTCCCTCACTCTGCCTGTGGCTGTGGGTTGTGCGGGTCAAGGGCCTGGGGGGCTTAGTCTGTCCTCATGCTTAGAGAACTTGAGTATCAGGAGAAAGGATCACAGAAACCATTCCAGCAGAGCTGTTGAGTCCTGTGGTGATTTCATGAAGGACACAGTGTGTAAGGTGGGATGGTGGGAAGTGGCGGGGAGCCATCCTTGTGAGCCAGGTATGAGGCATGAATGGGCTGTGCACACAGGAACCTCAGACCCTTCGGTGTGACTGCAGTGCCGAGCGTTTGGGAGAATAGCTGGAGAAGATCTGGAAAACTACAGGGATGCCCGGTATTGAGGGACCTCATGTACCATTTGGAGTTTATCCTGTTGGTGGCAGTAAGCCCATGAAGGGTTGTGTGTTAGGGCGGGGGAGATGTTTATGCTTCGTGAAAGTCACCCTAGCTTCAGGTTGTAGGTGGTTTGAGTTGTGGACAGGTACTTGGGAAAAGCGGAAGGAGGCTCCTGGCACACAAATATGACGACGCTGTAGACCATGAAAGGTCGTATTGTGGGTTGTAGAAGTCATGATGGAAGTGCTGTTGGGAGGTCTGCCTGGCAGGGCCTGGTGACTTGTGTAACAGGGAGTGATAGGAGTTAAGTGTGACTTTTCAGAGATCTGGACTGGGATAGTTGAGTGATAATAGTTTTCTTGCATATATTTTTATTTCCTTCTTCCCCTCAAGGACAGTGTCACTTTGCTCAGCTACTCAGAGTCTCCATACTGGCTTTCCTACTTCTGCCGAGTCCCTTCCATTTCATTTCCTGAACAGTGGCCAGAATGTCTTTCAGAATGGAAGGCACCGAGGAAACGCCCCTGCTTACATCTGATGACCACTTTCTGTAGAAATCAGAGTAAAATTCTTTATCTTTCCTATCACCCCCAGGCCGCCCTGAGCTGTTCTAGTCTGTCTCCAGTTTGCCTTTCTTTCATCAAAGCCTAGCCACAGGGGCCCGCTTTCGTGTCCCAGAGTGGATTTGCCTTTTTCCTATCTCAGTTTCTATGTTGTGTTTTATCTCCTTGGAATGTTGTCGTCACATCTCTGTAAGTTTAATTCATCCTCAGGTCTCAGATAACTGTCACTTCCTTAGTGAAGTCTTTCTTGATTTCTCCTTAACCCCCTGCTTAGTCAGATTTCCATTGCTGTGACAAAATGCCGGACCTAAATTAACTTTGAGGAGGAAAGATTGATTTTGGCTTGTGGTCTCGTGGTTTCAGTCCACGGTCTGTTGATTTAATTCTGGCAGGGCTGAGGTGAGGCAGAAGGTCACAGTGGACAGGCAGGGCACAGCAAACCTGCTCCTCTCATGGCGGCCAGGAGGTACGGGAGAGGGAGCTAGCGAGGCAGCAGCTGAGGACCCGATCACGCGCCCAGGATCCAGCTCCTGTTTCTGTTAGCGCCCACTAGCGAGAATCTCCATCACCGGTCATCTTCAAAGCCCCCACCTGGGAACACACCGGACTTCGGGGCACACTTCAGATCTTAACCGTAACACATCCCAAGGCAGGTCTCTTTCTGCTATGGTGCCCTTTCCTCCCAATGTTTAGTGACAGTGTGTAAGTATATGTCTGGAGGTACGTTGTTTAATATCTGTCTTCTACCAGTGTACATCTTTGTGAACTCATCACTACATGAATGTTTATGGAAGGAGGAAAAACTTCTCAGTGATTATTTTGGGCCCTTCTGGAGTAAAAACAATCTTATTCAACAGTATTTAAAGTTCAACATTGTTTAAATCAATCTAGAACAGGTAGTGATGGCTAACCAAAACTTTCCTATCTGAAATATACTGAATTTTAGTATCACCCTGACATTACTCTTCAGCACTCAATGGGACCAAACCCGTTCTGATCCTAGAGAACTGAGGCTTCATTTCTCATGAGAGGCAAACCAAAAGGAGCTGCGTCAGCATCTGGTGGAAACTTAGCACCTCCCTTTTATTTATGGTGCTTGAGGATGGCAAAGTTCCGAGAGGGGACTCAGTTAATTAGGAAGATGGTTTTCACCTAGGAAGAGTTCTTAATGAAAAATCATTAATTTCTCTACTGTCTGACCAGTTTATGCTGTCAAGTTTGACAAATGTTTTTAGAAACATATATTCGCATAGCATAATCCAGAGAATCTTTAGTTCCAGCATCACTTTCATTTGTTACTTATAGTGTGTACACTTAGGTTTCTTACATTCCTCTTTAGATTAAAACTTTTAATAAAGGGGCTGGGGATATAGCTCAGCGGAATAAGCGCTTGCCTAGCAAGTGCAGGGTCCTGAGTTCGATTCCCAGTACCGCAAAAAAAAAAAAAAACCAAAAAAAAAACCTTTTAATAAGTGGCTGAAGTTCTTGCCTTTTTAGTATCTTTTGAATACTTTTTAATGCTGTATTTTTGATGTGCTTTATTTTTTAGTTGTGAAAATAACAACTTATTTTTATCCAACAAGGATAGCTTATGTGCTTTATCTTTCCTGTTGTAGAAAGTGACGTGCAGTTTAAGGTTGGACACAGATGGGTGATAAACTTCAGGGTCACTGAGGTGAATATGCATGTGTCCATTTCTACATCATTCTTTAAAAATTGCAGTGGTTGAATAAATGGTGCTGATCGCTGGAGAAAAGGGCATCCTGATCATGAAAACGCTGTGAGACGTGTTGTTCCCAGCGCTCCAGACTTGTAAACCGCGGAGGAAACTGCCCTGACCGTCCACTGTCTGGTCTGTCTGACTTTGAACTTCTATCTGGGAGGATTTACCCGCTGTAGCCAGCAGAGGGCGGTGTTTGCATAAAAGTGAACTGCCGGTTGAGGTTTTCTTGGTTTCTTTGGCCAGTGAGTTAGAATTCCTAAAGTGGTTTACAAGGGCTGGGGATATAGCTCAGTGGAATAAGCACTTGCCTAGCAAGCGCAGGGTCCTGAGTTCGATCCCCAGTACCGGGGGGGGGGGGGGAAGAATAGCTCCTAAAGTGGTTTACAAACGACTAGAATTAGTAGCACTGATAGGCCAAAAAATTGGCTGGGTGGAGCAGTGGTTAAAGGGTTTCTGTCTAAAAGTTCATATCTGAAATATGTGCTTCCATAGTGCTGATGTTCAGCAAGGAACGTCCTGTAAATGTCTGTTTTGAACACCTGGTAATCTACCTTGTGGGACGTTAACTCTCTAGCTGCTGTTTTGGTGTGACTTGTTTTTTTTAAGAGACAGAGTGTGTGTGGAGAAATGTAAAGAAAAAGCACAAACTTTTGAACTGTGATTTAGGCTGCAGTTCTGGGAATGCTACTTACTAACCGACTGGGGAAGTATTTAAACCCCTTCAGCTTCTGTTCTCCAGTCTACAGAACTGAGATCAAAATCTACTGTGAAAAGATGCAGAGAGGTAGGTAATTGGCTTATGTAACACACACACTTGACAGCAAGTAGTGTTAGTTCCTTTCTTAAATCAGAGTTTCTATATATCTTGTAAGATTTACAGTTGTTCTGTGTCTAACCGGAATAAATGAGAGATATGAAAGCTGTCACAAATTTTCCTCCAGAATTTCTGATTAAAAATTACTGATAAACAATAATGTCATTAACCATCTTAGTATTTTCCTCATGTCTGCTTAATTACTACCCGTTGTTAGGAAATTTTGGAAAGGTAATCAGTCTAATTTTCCCCCACCATAGTTTTCTCTTTAGGTATTTACTAATTCTTTCTGTGTTTATATTTTACATCAAGTATTTTTTGTTGTTGATTAAAAAGCGGCAGAACTCAGGTCCTGTAGGGCGCTGCAGGTCCCATGATCAGTAGTGGTCGGGAGATTTGGAAATGTTAGAGAAAGGGAGAGTCAGACGTGCGAGGGAGATCAAAGACTGTACTGCTTGAAGATAGATGCTTCTCCTCCTGAGTAAACACTTCGGGCTTTGAGATACTGAGTTAAAGACAACAGCACCTGCAGATATTCCTGGGGGAGATGGGCAGGCAGTGTGAGTAGAGAGGAGGCGATGGAGAATATGTAGGGCTGAACATCACTTTGTCGAGTGTGAGCCCTGGTGAAGTCATCCAAAGATAGGATGAAAGGGGAGCAGAAGCAAGAAAGCAAAACCTGGGCTTGCCGTTTTCTTCAGCTCTGAGGCGGCGTGAATTCCGAATGCTGTGTGTGCGGCAGCACGTCCCCTGCCGTGCGTGTGTAGATAGGCACAGGGGAGTACACGGGATGATACGTGCTGCATGAAATGTTTCACGGGGGGACAGTGCAGGAACCGTGCCGTTGCCATCTAGCTGAAAATCAAGCCAAATTCCTTGGTGTCTGGCTTATGGTGAAGCGGGACTTAGGCTGCTAGATAATGACAGGCTGCTGTCAGGTCCTTAACTTCTCTAGGTCTTTGGAGCTTTTGGGTCTTCCAGGACCCTGTTGACAAGGTTGTGTCTCATAGCAAGGGGACAGCGGGATTGCTGGAGGGGACATCCCCACACAGAACCCAGGCAGCCCCCTCACGCCGACTCTTCTCCGCTGCCGGAGTCACAGCACAGTGCTTCCTCCCCTGGTGTTACATTTCTGAGGTTAACGAGCTGTCCCAGCTTTTCTGGTGGCCTGTGTGCCTGTGCCGCTGTGTTCCGGTGGTCTGTCTGTGGAGGGCTGTCTTGCTTTTGCAGTATGCTCGGAGGACCCTGAGGTCTAAACTACTCAGATAACGCCTGCTGTGGGCAGTAGGTGCTTCCTTGATAACCCTTAGCCTAGGCTGTAACCATTACCTTGGGTTTTCCCAGCTTGTGCTGTTTAGTCCTGTCTCGGATGTTGATCTTTATCTTCCCTGTTCCTTATCAACAGTTTGCCTCACTTATCTCCTTCAGGTCAGGCGTCTGTTGTTTAGTTAAGTTCTCTTTGGTCCACGAACAGACCTGTTTTCTGTAGCCTTTGGCTTTTGTTTCCTGGGTGTTCCTGGTGAGCCTCAGGCCAGTAGCAGAGATCAGAGAGGCCCTCTAGTGTCAGCACCCAGAACCACAGGCTTATGTCCTGCCTTAAACTCCTTCCTCTGAAGCTCTGGTGTATTTTATGAACTTATGCATAGTGCATTTTGAGCAAGAAGTGATGTTAAATGGCCCAAGGAGCCAAGCAGAGGATGCAGAACAGAAACGCAAAGCCAAGGGGGACTTTGCTACCCGGTGGTGCTCTGGTTCCTCTTGTAAAGGAGAGCCAGTGAGCTGGCTTTCGGTAAACTGATGTGTAGTTGGCTCTGACTCCCAGTGTTAAGGGAAAAGCAATTTGAACTCCCGCTGGACTTTAGCCAAGAGGTGGCCTATGAAATTTGCACTGTGATAAATTGAGGGGTCACAGTGTGCACAACAGACTGACCAAGGAGTGGCTGAAGGCGGGAACTTGGCCGCTTGGGGAGAAGAGAGGCGAGCAGGGCACAGACTTGGGGTGGGGAGAGTGGATTGAGATTTCAGTGTGTGGGAGCTAAGACCTTAGGACTTAGCAGATGAGAGCAGAGGAGGGAGAAGCGTTGGACCTACATTACGATTCTGACGACACCGAGCTGCGAGGCAGTCGTCACTGTAGAGATGGTGGCCTCCGGATGTAGCTGTTAAGATGTAACCATTTCTTTGAAGATTGAGCTGCAGCAACTGGGAGGCGAACAGGTTTTATAGTGATTTTATCTGATGTGAGAACAGCATTTAGAATACCTGGTGGAGTTGTTGATGGCACGTCTCTTCCTTTTCTTCAGACTTGTGACAAAAGTGGAAATGACCAAGGCACAATAAAATGCTAGAGCGTTGTTTTCTGTAGTTGCTGCTTGAGCGTAGTCCTGCGATGCAGACCAGACTGGATGCACACGCAGGGTCTGCTGTCCCGCTGGGGTGGTACCCTAGGCATCCCCGGGGCTCCGGGAGTCTGCCCCTGGGATTGAAATGTGTCCCCTAAGTTTAGAGAAACTGGTAAATCTTGCGTGGGCTTCTGCACTCTTCCTTCTTGGAGGGCAGCCTAGGTGCCAAGGTCTCACTTATTTCTTCCCAAAGCCATTGCTGCTTCCTGAGTGGGGAACAGTTTAGCTCCTGCACGGAGCTTCCTCCAGCTGCAGTCTGCAGACTCCACGACAACTGTGTGCAGACTGCGCCCTGCCGCTTGCCAGCTGCTGTCTGGGACCTGTGTTCATAAATAATTCTTCATCAGCAAAACCTGAATGATAGTGTGCACGTCACTTCTAGTTGGGAGGTTGTATTAGGCGGAGCTCAGACAGCATTAGTGTAGTTTGGGGCCATGATAAATGCCTCCCAAATACTACTTTCCATTGGTGTTTACCTGTTGTACATCGATAGGTTGCCCACTGTATTCACCAACTGGGAATTACAATGTCATGTAAAGTGAGTAACCAAGGGCATTTTCACGTGCTTGCAGGAGCTGGGGCTGTGACATACTAGTGCCCTAGAACTCAAGGGGCCACCTATTATACTGAATGCATCAGGGAATCCAGGAACGTTCAAGAATATTTTGTGCGATTTAAAAAAAATCTGTGTTGCAAGAATAGTTTCCGCAGAAAGGAATGAGTCAGCGTTGTTTTGGCTGACGCTGGGCTTTTGTTACTGTTAGATGTGAGAGCAAGGGCGGGGGTGCTCACTTCTCAGAGAAATAAGCACAAGCAAAAACATTTTGAGAACAGTTATATGCAGGTATTCTTCTTTCAGCTTTCATTTTGATACCATATTAGGGTTAAAAGTTAGGCATTCTGTTTCCTGTCCGAGTCATCACACCTGTTCCCGACATCGCCCTGGTCCATGTGGAACTGAATGCGCAGGCATCGGAGCAATGAGATTTTATTTCTTTAGATTCTTGCACTGTTTGGGATGGTTTTGTTACGTTGCGTGAGAAACTGGTAGTTCAGAGTCTCTGCCAGTCTTCCCGCCTTTCTTTTTGTTTTCTCAGCCAAAATGTGTTTGCCATCCTAATACAGGCTGGGGTTTCCAGTGTGCACAGAGCAGCCTTCTGAGGGCACCCATAGCTGTCTTTGAAGCCTGAGTATGCAGATCCCTTGTTCAGCCTGATCTGCTCCTTTCGGAACCCTTGTTGCAGTGTCTGAATGTGAATGCAGCCCTGCAGAGTTCTAGTGATGCTGTGATGTCACGCAGTATCCGTGGTCACTGGAACACTCATTTCTCTGAGTAGAAGCTCCTTGGTCTCCTCATTCTTATCCATTGCTGCAGAGGATCGCAGTATGTGCCCAGCTAGGAATCAGATGAAACCTGTAGTTTTGACCATATCTCCTGAACAAGTCTCTTTGTTCTCCTTGGGTATTAATAGTGTTTGTCTTACAGGGAGAGGGTGGTTGTATATCTCAGTTGGGGTGAACTAAGTGAACATCCTTTAAATACCCAAGCATGATATGGGAGTTGTATGATTGCATATTTCTAACTCACGTAATAAAGAAAGGCAAACATAAACCAGAGTAAGATTTTGTTTCATGCAAATGACTGCTTGATTTGTAAGCTAGCTGAAGAAATAACTCAGACATCTCCTGTCTTCTATTTTCCAACCACCCAGAACCGGGACCAGTATTCGCATCTGCCCAGCGACCATTTCCTCCCGTATCAAGGTCACAATTCCTTCCGTGAGAAGTATTTCAGTGGTGTCACAAAAAGGATTGCCAAAGAAGAAAAATCCAGCCAGGAGTGAAAATTTAGATTTTGATAAGAAAGACTGACAGCAAAAGATGTCAGGTCATGACTTTTATATGTGATCCAGAAAACATGGACTCTTTAAAAAAAATTTTTATATAAAAATGTACAGAGTAAATTGAGCACTTTTCAAAGTATCTTTGTTCTAGAGACTTTTGTTGTGTATGTTATGAACTCTTTTGAACCTTATTTAACTTATATTTGTACTTGTAAATAGTCATGGAAGTTGACTCAACTGTTACATTTTTTACTGTTAATTTACGAAGAAAATGTTGTTGACTTTAAAAGTACCTGCCCAATAATGTTGTAGGCAGTGAACAGTGCTTAAGAATTTATTCCTTTATAAGTCTCCTTTTTGATTTTTAATTGTAACTGGTTTATGTGGCCACCAATAAACTTGACTCTGCTTTTCTAAAACTGCCTTGAGTTCAGGGCTTCTTGGAGGAATGTGATGGCGATGAGTTTTTAGTTCTAAACTCCACAGAGGTGAGAACGGGGAGAGCGGTGAGGGTGAGGAAGTGGGGAGGCCCCAGGCCCCTCAGGCCACGCGCATCTGAAGCTCTTGTGCCTTCATTGGCTCCCGCCTTGTGAAATCTTGAAATCTTCACTCTTGGCCACGTTAACTACCCCGAGTTTTTTGGTTTACAAAGTAAGGGTTGGTTGAAAGCAGTAACAACAGCACAAATCGTGATGGTTCACTAATGGTATTACCCCCCACCAGTCTGCTTTGAAATGAAAGCTGTGTTTTTCCTGAAGGAGAGACTTTGCTGAGTCCACACTGTGTCCATCATGGAAAGATCTCGTCTGAAACCACGAGAGCTGTTCATTCAGGATGCTGATGGCTTTCCTGCCTTCGGTGGTCAAATGTACCTCCACAGGGCAGTGGTAAACGGATCCTCTCTTTCTAACCAGAGCCTATTTTTATTTATGTTATTATTATTATTTCAGTGTTACTGCTGACTTTTGTGAACTCACAGTATTAATTTGCACAGTGTAGGAGCTCCAGAAGGCCAGTGCTGTCCACGCAAAGAGAGGTCAGGCTATCTGCTTCGCTCCCCTCTACTTGTCTTGCAGGTCTGGATTTCAGTGGCAGATCTCAAATGTTTCAGTGATTGTTTTGTTTGGGTTTCTAGATGTGATTTGTGGTACACTGGGGAAAATCTAAAAGCATTCAAGGATGATTTATTTTCAGTATTTCTGTTATAAACTATCTTATTTGAAATTTTTTGAGGTTATAAGGGAAGTGAGTATGAAACTTTGTAGCTGACTCAATTGGAATGTGAGATGTTAGCTTAGCCCCTCTTTTAGAGTGTCACCGAAATCACTGTCTCTCCAAGTAGTTTTGGAAATTTTCAGTATCAGTTTTAGTGACTTTGTTGTTAAAAGTTATCCAACATATTAAAAAACTCAGGTTTTTTTGTTGTTCTGATGATCTTCTAACACTCAATTCTTATTGTTATGCTTATGTTCCTGTGTTTAAGTTCTAGTTTCACATTCCTGAAGTGGCACAAGACTCAAGAGTGTAAATTTGTGTAGCTGTTTTGAAGTCGATACTCAGAAGTGAAAAAGAAACCTGATCACTTTCAACCAATTCTGATTTTAGAGTATAGGTTTCCTGCCCTCTTACTCCACAAAGAGACTTTCTTTTCTGGCATCAGGATCTTATTACCTTCGGCATAAGTTATAGGCGATCATTTCCAGGATCGCTCGAGCTCTGTGTGTGAGACTGTATTCCCCCTGCTCTCACAAGCAGGGATATCACCAGCCAGATTCCTGTGTTTCAGCGAGTTCTGTACTTTGAATCTATAGTGTAACCTGGGAGGGACCCTAGGTGGTCTGTGGACTGGGCTGCAAATGTTTGTTATATGGCAAAATCTGTAATTTTGTTTCTGGCCTGTATTACCCAGCCATAAAACCCGGTTACCTTGGTGGTGTTTCATCAGAAATAACCTACTTCCTGTCCGCTCTGGTGAGTACTATTTTTACTATGACAGCTGGGAGGGGATAGTGGAGTAGGTGGTCTTGGGTGTGTTTAGCCAAAGTGGCCAGCAGATTTTTAAAAAGTTGAAAATCTACTAATATTTTCTCAGCCACTTCCTACCCAGAGTGACCCAGCTGCAAGCCAGCTCACCACTGACTTCCTCATGACTAACTCTTTAAATATAAGGGTTGTGTAATGAAACACTTTCAATCTGTGTAAGCTCTGGGAGGTAAAGAGGCTTCCCACTCTGTCCTTGTTGAGAAAACTCACTCAAATATGGAGTTGCCCTACATCCTTGAGAAAACCAAAATGCAGTGCCCAGGTCTGGTAGGGGGAAGTAGAGCGTGAGTCACACTCACAAGGCCACGGTACTGGCTGTGTTTATTTGGGTAGAAAATGTGGAAGTTTGAGAAATGGAAATAGCTTTTAAGGTAATATATTTCATACTCAGTGTAGATTAAGGAAGCAGCGTAGATTATGTTAAGATTTAACATCAGGAAATCAGAGGTTAAGGTTGCATTATCTAGATGCCAGTATAAGCAAACGTGTCTCCTATACGAGAATAGCTGCTGACATTATTATGCTGGAAGTACTACCGAGTATTGCTACCCAAGGAGATACAAAATAAAACATGTCTCTTTATTAAGAACTGAAGGTGACCTTGTTTTGGTGAAATGATCTTTCTGTGCCATTTTAATAAATCTCCCTTGAAAAAGCACAGTGGAACTAACCTGGTGGTAATAGTGTGTGTGTGCGTGGCTTTTGTAGATAAGCAGGGCATACGTAGGGTGATCCGTGTAGCGTGGGGGCTGGAGTGGGGATGGCTCTTGCCAAAAAGATTGATGACCTTCTTGTTGACCTGTTTGACCAAAAGAGTCTAAGTTACACCAAAATAAAAACCTTGGCTCTTTTCCGCAAGAATATGGTTTTGGTCCATTACAAAGTTATTTTGAAAGCTAAACACTTGTAAGAACTTTTTTTCTTAGAAGGATTGTATTCATAGGATAAGTGGAGTTTACCTTTCATGTCCAACTCGCCCACTCCCATTTTTCTCAGATATTTATCGGGTAATGTGGTTTGTAATCTAAACAAAAAAAGTGCCTTAATCCAGAACATACACATGGACACAATAACACTAGCCTGATGGTGTTTGTACTTTACTAAAACATTGAGAGCTTCTCCAAAACAGAGTGGTTTGAGAACATAAGGTCTAGAGTGTAAAGAATTATAATGGAATGATAAACATATCTGGGATTCTATCTTGCCATAGAATCAGAGAGGCAGCACATTCCTGTCTATCCTTTGGGGTGGAAAAAGCTAGGGAGGCCGGCTCTATTCTCTTAAAAGAGGTCTGCCTCAGGTTGTGCATATGTTTCACTGTGTGGGAAAAGCGCATGGACATTTTGACATAATTGAGGGCAGCCTGGTATTTGGCTCTTACCCCAACCTGCAGAAGCCATTGTGAACAGGAGCAGTAGGAGGGTGGAGTCTTAATGGTCGTGGCGGTCTCTTAAGAAGCCCGGGTCATGGGACAAAATGAGGCGTAATAGGCAAACGCTCAGATAAGCCAGCTGCCCTTACGTAACTGCCAGATCTATTTCTTGGGCTTTTAGGATGTGCTTAGTATATTTTTGTTCTAGAATCTGAAAGTTCTTACTAAGTTAATCATGTTGCAGCCATGCCAAACTGAATGGCCTCGAAAGGAATCTGCTTGGACATTTTAATCTATGACTTTGAAATCTCCCCTTTATTCAAGTCTTCCTGGCCTCCTGAGGGTGCATCTGGAGACCTCTGTTTTGGGTCCCATCCAACAGTGAAGATTAGCTGGGCTTGCGTGTGAAGTGAGTCGATTTGAAAGAAAGAGAGAAAAGCAGGCAAAGGAGAAAAGAAATACTGGAAATGGACACGACACCGAGGTTGTGCTTTAAAGGATATCCAAATATTTCATCCAATATAAGCTGGTGAAATGGGTCACGACGGTCAGAGTTGGTATTGGTGAATGATAAAAATCTGTCTCTGTCTCCTAATATTTGTGTAGAAATCGTGGGCTCATTTCACAAGTCTTTTTTGCCTTCAGTACAAACAGTAGAAGTTCCTGTGCAACCCCCTGCCCCCAGTTCCAAACCGATGTCTTGCGTTTCTGAATGTTTTCTGAGCAAGGAAGTGGCCTAACTGGCTGGTCATTCCTGGGCTGTTCTGAAATCCAGGATGTCTGTATAGTGAGCTACCTTGGGAGAAAATGAACCCCTATCCCTAACTCCTAGAGATAAGCCAAGTTTGCATACAGTCTTGGGAGACAGTATCTTCCCTCCAGAGGAAAAGGCATCCTCAATGCCTATGATAAAACCTTTGCACTCTCTAAGCTCAAGGTCTCTGCTTTGTAATGAACCCCACGACGTGTATGGATGCCCATCGGGGACTCTCTGGGACATGGGTGTAAGGAAGCACTGATTGTGATCTCCTGCTGACCAGGCTGCTTGCTGTGCCTAGAGTCCCACGAAACTGGTAGGTACTGTGTGACCTTGTCAGAAGGTGAAGTCTCAAGCCCTGCACAGTTCCGCAGTTTTCATAGTGAAGATACGCTGCTGACTGCTACATGGCTTCCTTGAAGAGGGTGGGGCTTTGTGGCCCAACAAAGGGATCTGGGGGAAGTTCATGGGAACTGCTAGTAAAGACACTGTCAGATTCCCAGGTCTACCTGAAGATGCATGGTCCTCCAATGCATCATGCATTATTTCTGCCAACCTGAAAGAACCCCATGTAGGTGAGTGCTGATGTCCTTGTTTTCAGTACTGGGGACTGAACCGGGAGCCTTTACTCTGAGCTACAGCCCAGCCCTTTTCAAGTTTTGAGACAAGGTCTTTCTGAGTTGCTGAGTTGCCCAGGCGGGGCTTAAACTCGGAATCCACCTGCCTCATTCCCTCAGAGTGCTGAGATTACAGGTATATGCCACGGTGCCTGGCAGGACTAGTATCTTAAGAGGTCACATGACCTGGTGTCTCTTTTGAGCTCCAGACTCTCCTGTGACTGATGGGCTTGCAGATTGGAGTCTCTGGGAAAGGGAGAGGTGCCCGTGCAGATCTGGACTCCAACACTCCTGAGTTAGCCGGGCATGTCCCTGCTGAAAACCAGCTGTTACATTGTCCTGCACTCTTGTTGTGCTGCTACACCTATGCCTGTCCCCTTTTGTGGTGGTCATACAGACAAACTCATGACTGCCTCTGTGGAAGGGGCCCAGTGAGCCTTGTCTCTCAGCTAGAATCATTACATGCAGGAATGAAGTGGGCTAGCCTAGCATGGTGGTTCACGTCTATAATCCCAGCACTCTGAGGGAGGCTTGGGCTCGCAAGTTTGAGCCTAGTTTGGCAGTGTAGCCGGTTAGTGAGACCCTGTCTCAAAACAAAAAATAAAGACTTCTTGGATGTCACTTGGGACCCTGGGTTCAACCCCTAGCACCAAAACCAAAAAACAAAACAAAAGCAGCAGGCTTAGCCTCAGTGGCATCTTGAGGTTTTTTTTTTTTTTGGCGGTACTGGGGATCGAACTCAGGACCCTGCACTTAGCTAGGCAGGCGCTTATTCCACTGAGCTATATCCCCAGCCCTGCATCTTGAGTTTTCATGAAAAAGTAGCAGCTGTCCATCTGGTGGAAAAAAGTCCCTCACTCCACTACCACAAGCAAAGGTTCCCACTCACTGGCACCCTTAGTTCGTAAAGGATACTCTTAGGACAGTTAAAAGTGCATGTGGGCTTTACTTAGAGCTTCCATTGAGCTGAGAGCCGGTGGTGTTTCAGCAGGCTGCCCTGCTTTTTGGCCTTGGGGCCAGGGATGCAGAGCTGAATGGGGATGTGGCTGGTTTGGTCATCAGGCAGAGCTCAGGATGTGCCTCTGCCCGACGCCCTGCTTGGTGAACCTTGCTACTGTCCCTGCCTGCTGGGCTGTTGCTGATGACTGCAGTTTGCAGGAGGCTTATTACAGAATTATAGTTGGGTCACCCTTGGAGGACCTCATGCTGGTAGATTAAGGACGCTTTTATGGGTGTAGACAGTCAGGTAAGATGTGACTGCAGAGGGAACACATGAGGCCAACCTTGTAGAGCTGTTAAGACTCATTTTCTGTTGTGGCCTAGAACCAAGCTCCTCATGAGCCACTGCCCCACAGATTGGCACCGCGGGCGCCTGGATCCGTTGCTGTCTGTCCTAATACATCCTGTGTTAGAGACAGATCCTTGGCTCTGGTGCCAGACTGACGCCACTGCCCAAAGCTGACCTGGTGCTATGTGGCGAGGGATAGATCCCGCCCACCACGAGGCTGTCTCTGCCTGCTCCTGGCAGATTGATCGCTCCAGACCTTTGCCCCCCTTCTTGGAGCTATTGGTTGTGCGTCACTGCTATTGACGCTTTCTCGGGTTACAGTGTTCCTGTTCCCCTCGCACCCACATCCCTTGACGCTGGCCACACCGCCTTGGCCCTTGAGGCTGGTTTGCATCACATGTGGGCTTCTGGGCCATTCACTATGACAATGGTGTACATTTTATTGCAAAATCCACTCAACCATGGGCTGACAGTCAAGGTGTGTGGTGACTTTCCAGGCTCGATACCCTCCACAGGCATCTGGAACTCTGGGGCTTTATAAATGTGCTGTATATTTCTTCTGTTTTCTCTGGCAGCCTCCTTCTCACAAAGGCCCAGCACACTGCTCCACGGTGAGCTCTGACTAGTGCAGCATTTTGTCATGTGTCAGGCGCCTCGGTCCTTTCACGGGTGGGTTTTAACTCAGACAGTTGGTGATTAATAACTTCAGTCTCAGGTTGAGAAGCTTCCCCCAGAGCAGCACCCAAGAGGGAGGGAAAGGCTTGCTTTGCCTGGTATGTTTTATTGTTGCTGTTGAAGCAGGAAAATCAATATTACGGTTGATTTATTAACACTCTCACTCTCTTTACATTTTCCTTGGGGTTCCAAGCATTGTTAAAATTTTTGTTGTAGTTTATTTCAATGACAACCATGGTTTCTCAGTATTACCTGCACATGTTACTTCTCTGTGGCGCATGTTCTAAAACTTGTCTGTTGGGGATTGGTAGATGATCATGGGAGATCCACTCTTGGGTTCTACTAACCCAAATGAGTTTGCAGTGTAGTTGGGGAGAAGAGACCGATGTATAAAATGAGCAGCAGAACCCTCAACAGAAATTGGGGGGGGGGAAGAATTTCCTTTATAGCAGATAATTTAATAAAGATAGCACAGAAGACGCAGTGCTAAAGCCGCACCATAAGGAATAGAAATAACTTAGCTAAATGGAAAGAGTAAAGAACCACCCTGTGTGTGTGTGCATGTATGTGTATGTGTGTGTGGACAGTGTGGATAGTGCAGGCATGGGATTGTGAGAGTACAGTCCCAGATACAGAGATGCACTGGACTAGTTGTGGAAGTTCTTGTGTGTGATGGTGGAGAGAATTTTTCAAAGGGAAGCTAGGATCAAATTGTGAAGGACCTTGAGTGTTGGCCTGAAGAATTTGTAGAATGAACTCTAGACGGTGTGAAGTGGGCGTGAGACTGAAGATTTGCGAAAAGGGAAGGGAATGATGCAGTGACTTGGGCAGTGGGATGCAGGATGTATTTGAGATAGACCAGGAAGTCGAGGAATAATCCAGGTGAGAATCCTGACCAGCCCTAGGAATGGAACCACAGAGACACGGGAGCCATTTTATGTATCAGTTCATTTGTTCAGCAGATACTGAGTCCACAGTGGTATGCTGGGCCCTGTGCTAAGCGCAGAGAGTCATAGAAAAGTAACCATAATCCTTGTTCTGAAGGGGTGGGGAGCTGCAGGGCTGGGGAAGCTGGTGGTGTTTCCGTGGGCATGAGACACAGGCACTGTCGGAAGTGCAGGTGGGGAGGCCAACCTGCCTGTGGCAGTTCCTGGAGGAGATGTTGCCTGAATTAACTTATTAATTTTTGATTGTTAGGTTTTAGTAACTTTTTTGTAAGCTATGTTCTTCAGACAGAAGAGTGCATGAAGTGTAAGTACAGTTTAATGAGTAATTAAAACAAACACTCATCGAGTGCACCCTGAATGGAGTTTGGCAGGGTGTGTAGGAACTTGCATCCTCGGTTGGAGAAAGGCAGAAGACTCCTGTGGACTCAATATCTGCTGAATAAATGAATTGGCAAATAACATGGTTCCTGAGTCTCTATGGTTCCATTCCTAAGGCTTCTGCAGATTCCTCCCTGGAGAAGAGGCAGGGGGCAGAGCAAAGGCCTAGAAGAAGCGTGGTGTGTGTGGGAGGGATCTGCATTCAGCTCTGTGAAGTGTGAGCTGGTGTCAGCGAGTGGGGTGGGAGTGTCTGACTGGATTCTGCCAGAGCACCCTAGGAGGAGGATGGGGAGCTGCCTCGGGGTTTTCACTGCCCCTTTATCAGTTTTGGCCCATCATTCTGGTAGCAGTGGTTTGTGATGGTGGCAGATAGTAGCAGCAGAAATGTAGGAGCTAGAGATGCAGGTCAGGGAGAGAGTGCTCGCCGAGTAGGCTCAAGACCTGGGCAATGATAGCCTGTGCCACCAGGAAGAGGAAGCAAAAAGACAGAGGAAGAAGAAGAGGGAGAAGAAGAACAAGGAGAGAAGGGAGGAATGAAGGAGGAGGAGGAGAAAAGGAAGAGGGGAGGAGAAGAGCAGAAGGAGAGGGAGAGGGTGGAGGAGAAGAATGAGGAGGAAGGGGAAGAAATAATAGCAAGTTGATGTGATCATCCAGGTCAGAGGGCTGTGATAGAAGGAGTGGAGAGGAACGGTTGGAACGTGAGAGGAACGGGTCCTGGTACTGGGCACAGGGATGAGAAGGCGGGGGGTTTGGCTGCGGACATGATGCAAACGACTGGAAGGCGGTGGAGAGAGGACGAGCTTCCTGTGGATGTTCTGCCTATGAGGAGCCGATGGGGCAAGCAGAAGAATGGCGTGGCAGATGGTTGAGTATTGAGCATTCAGTTTGTCAGCTCTCCATTGCTGTGACAAAATACTTCAGAAAAATCAAAAGAAGGCAAGATTTATTCTGGCTCATGGACGTAGAAGTATCGGCTCATGGTGGCTTGGCCATTGTGCTTTGGGCCTACCTTGAGGCAATCTGTCATGGCTGGAAGGCACATGGTAGTGGAAATCTTTCACCTTTCACCATTCACCTTACCTGGGAGTAGAAGGGCCAGGGCTCCGCTCTCCCCTTCAAGGCCATATCCCCACAAGCCAGCTTCCCCTAGTTAGGTCTGACCTCTCTCTCTCAGCACCCCAGGCAGGCAGCACTGGCCTTTGGGGGACATTGAAGACCTAAACCATATCAAAGGCCAAAGCCAGACAATGATCACTTGTTTGGCCAGCAGGGAATCCCCGTCCTAGATGGCTCTGTGACCCATTCTGTGGCAGTTTTCACCTCTGCTTGCTATGTGTGTTTGGCAAAGAGAACTGACATGACTAAATGCTCATGAGACCGGATGAGGCAATCTCAAGTTTATTAAAAGAAACTCATACTACAATTACCAAATGGGGTAGAACTTCCCACTGCAACCTTGAAGCTGCCCAGAACAGCACTGGTTTGGAGTGATGTGCTTTTTCTACAGCTGGGAGGTTTAGGGGCTATATTTCCTGTATAAAGTGAATCTGTTACATCAGAAGGTCAGGACTTGAAGGAACTGGTAGGTTTTGTTAGTTGTCTGTAAGAAACACCCACTTCAGAAACAAATAGGCCACTACTGCTTGGACTCGGCATGTGGAAAAAGAAAAACTCCAATGGGGTTCCTTTCCTCTCCCTATTCTTTGAAATTAAAAATACTTCCCTTTCCTTGCTTTTATTTAAATAACTACCTAATAGCTTTTGGACAGCAACATAAAAAGTACTGCATAGGCCAGAATATGGGGAATATTTTAATTAAATCTAAGGTTTCATTTGTTTTTTTTCATTTATTAAAAAATGCTGGGCCAAAAAAGTCCCAATTTTCCTCTGCCCCCACTTCTTATAGATCCTTGTGCATTTGGCAGTGCTTGTGACAGCCTCCTTCCAGCTGCAGACCAGCCAAAGCCTTTTCTGAAGCTCCTACTAATTTGGATTCAGCTGACTGGTTAAAAGCTTCACACACAAACACTGCCAGAGATGTCACGAGCTCCTGTTAAGGCCTGTGTCTAGATGTGCCCCCCAAAGCCTCATTTGGTCATAGGTGGGGCTTCAGAGAGGTGGTTGGATCTAGAGTGTGTGATGCTGGGGTTAAGACTATGTGGTTAGTAAATCGGTCCACTGATTTTAGTGATCCCAGGAGTCTAGATAGAGTACAAAAGGGCAGAGAGAAGTTGCTGAGGTATCTTGCTTGCTCTGCTGCCTTCTGCCCACCATGAACTGTTTCTCCCCTGCGATGCCTGTCTGCCATGCTACCCTGCCTTGGAGCCTGCCAATTATGGACTGAAACCTCTACAAACTGTGAGCTATACCTTCCTTAACTTACGGGGTTGGGTATTTTGTCTCAGCAGTGAGAAAAGTAACTAAGACAACTCCCTTGACATTTAGTTCTATCATCTTTTGCAGGGAAATAAACGTGGGTTTTGCTCTTGCGTTTGTTAGCTTGTTTTCTTTTTGAGTTTTCATGAAGCAGAACAAGAACCTTAAAACAGAAGAACCTTATTTTCATCTCCCGTGTAGCTTCCTGAATCCAAGAAGCAGCCTCTTTATCATGGTAGGTGGGTTCCCAAGAAAAAATGAAAGGTGAGACCAAGCCGTGCACAAGGGGCTGGGAGACCAGGGAATTGTAGGCTGAGGAGACAGCACCTGGAGAAGCACATGTGGGTGACAATTTGAGTAGTCGTAAGGCTGGAGCTAAATGTGTCAATGTGCAGAAATGAAGCTGGAAAGCAGAGGATGGTGGATGACATGCCTCGCAAATCAGGACTCCGTCCCGGAGAAGCTCCCTGTCTAAGACGTTCCCTGTCCCTGGTGGGCTCTTACAGAAGGTTTCACTTCTTTGGAAATGGTGTTTTGGGCTGAAGTGCTTGACTTCTTCATCTCTGTATGGAGGGACTCGGTGGCTTTGCCATTGCTTGGGTCTCTTTCCCCCCTGGTTCTGGGGAACCAGGACCAGCTAATGACCTCTCCTGAGTTGGGTGCCGCACACTCCTGGATGCCTGAAGCAAAGTGGTACCACCTTGGCGGAACCAAGCTTCTCCACCCACAAAGCCCTCTGGGCTCCCCATTTATGCTGCAAGAGAGACTTTCCAGATAAATGCAGCAGAAACCTCCCTGACCCTGACTGACAGACACTTGCTCCAGTGCCAGGAAACAGTCTTGTGTCAGCCTCCTGTAGTGAGGGCGATGATTTTTATTGATTTCACTCTTTGCACAGAGTTGACAGTGTAGACCTGCAGAAGAGCAAGCTGATGAAAATAAAGATGGTGAGTTGCCAGCTTGTGTCTGTCCTTATCTCCAAGGAAAAACAAACACTGTCTCAGGGAGCTGCTTCTCCACGCCAAGATAAATGAGCTGCTGAAGTGTCATGATTCTGAAATTGGAGCCAGATACATCCAGGATCATTTGCTGGTCACCCTCAGGATATCTGTCATAAATAAAAAATAGTTTGTGTTGTCTGTTTCAGGACTTTGCCTTGGGACTACTGTGCTGTCTTTTAAGACATAAAGTCTGCCCTGAAAGAAACAGCTTAGTACTTTTTGATCTCCTCTCTTCTAAGGTGCCTGTCAGGTGCAATCAGTCTTTTATCAGCCACTATATTGGACAGCCTTGTACCAGCCGCCATATTGGACAGCCTTTTACCAGCCATATCGGAGAGCCTCTGAGACAGGTTTTGTGATGAGGATGAGAAGAAGGGAAGGCAGGATGGATTTCTCTAGCCCTTGCTTGTTGCTGCCCTTCCTCCCAGGCTGTCTCCTTCCATCACCCCTTGTCTGCTTCTCTTTCCCCATTTGCCTACTCTGTGCCAACCACCAGCCACTGTGGATGCGAAGATAAGTAAGTAGTGTGTCTTTTAGGCTAAAAAACTGTAAAGTCTTTCACTAAATTACTTTTTGTTCAGTTGTTGAATGAATTATACTCAGTGTCCCAAATTGGCACTTAAAAACAAAACAAGCAAATACAAAGCACAAGACAATGGTACCACTTTCTGGGTGAGGGCCCTGGGGGCTGGGGTGGGCGAGGGAGTAGGGGGTCCAGCTACAGTAAATCCCAAATGAATTGATAAATTTTTCTTTTGGTGTGTATTGTTTCTGTTTATCCCTAAACCGTTTTCTCCAAGTGTTCATGTTTCCCTCTATAAAGTTCTACGCACATCTCTTTCATGTTCCCTCTGTGTTCTATAAAGTTGGAGGGTCTGTTTTAAAATTTTTAACTTTAATTTTCTGACTAGGCAATAAGTGGACATGGTTTAAAATCCAAAACAGTTAAAAAATGAGTCCCCAATGAAAAGTTTCCCTCTTTCTTTCTCCCTCTTCTCTCTGAGTCCCTTGACCACCCAGCTCTATGCCTTAAGACAACCGCTGCCCACTGTTATAGCTAGTTTAGCTCAAGGCGAAATAAAACAGTGCGACACAAAGCTATACTTGCCATGCTCACATGACGCAGTGACAAGAACAAAGTACCTGGGGTGGGATGACAGCCCAGTCCTCATACGATAGGCCTGAACTTATCAATGTCTGAAACATGAAAATGAACTTTCCATAGCAGTCTCTTTTGGAATAAAAATCTGTTGAGAAAACATGGATGAATGCATGCTGGAAATTGTTTGATAAAGCTTCCAAAGGCCAGAGAAGAGAAAACCCATAGCCTAAAGTTACGTCCATTAGGCAGCAGCTGAATCATGAGAACCTGAACTCCATGCTGCTGCCCCAAAAGACCTTTCATTGGATTTCACAGCTCTCATGGCAGGAAAATGGAGTGGCCATTGGCCACAAAGTTGCATTCATTTCCTTCCACTTTTCAAGCCCGCTCCCACATCCTTCTATCTCAGGCAGAGGTGGGGGCTTCTCTTAGGTCCATACCTAAGCTGGGAGCACAGCGTCTTTGTAGTTGTTGATCCTGTACCTTGGGGCCTGCGAGGGCTGATTGCCTAGGCTGTGACTCTCTGGTTTGTAGGGTGACATTCAATCAAAGATATGGACAGGGGAGCAATGTGGGCCTCAGGGTTACTGTCACTGTCCGCCTTGAAGTGAGGCCATTGACTTCAGAGGAAGTGGTACTTAGGGAAGGAATGCAGACCCAGACTTGCAGTTAGATGTGCATGTGTGAAGGGCACTGGCCTGATAGCCAAGGGCTGGAGCCTTGTTTATCCATAGAAGATAGGAAGCAAGTGATGAGATACCACAGGCTTTCCCATCTGCACCTGGCCCTGAGCGCTGGGCTTGTGAGATAGGAGCCCTGTGTCTGGACTAATGCCCTTCAGAGGCGGCAAGCTCTGCTCAAGTTTTATCAGAGGAACCTTAAGTGTATGCCAGCCATAGTCTTCATTTTGTAAAATAATGATGATTATTATTTTGTTGAGACTCAAAAATAATGAGCATGTTTTGTGCATTGGTTTTCCTTTACCAAGCAGCCAAAGCAACATCCAGGATTCCTGAGAGGATGCACAAGGTGACAAGCCTTTTCGGCCTCCTCTCTCTCTCCTTCCTCTCCCTTGGTTGTCTGTGGCAAGAGGTAGAGATCACTCCATAGATAACACCCCAGTGGTGTGTGTGGTCATCTGGACTTTCCAATGCCGGGAACCGAATGCTGGTGTCTTAGGTCATCTTTGAAGTTCCTTATCTTCTGTGTTGGGGGAGATTGTGATTCTCTTTGAAGAGTGTTGTGGTGAACTACACTGAGATGTCTGGGTGGAGGAGCAGGCTCTGTGAGTCGCTGCATTTAGGAATCTCTGGAGATGCTTGAATGCTCCGCTGATTGGATTCTTGGCTTTTTAGTGAGTACTCAATACATTTCTGAACGCTATAACTCCGGGAAGGATCATATTGACCAGTGAACTGAACAGACTTGTTAAACAAGTTGCTTAAGACTCAAGGACACCAGGAATTCTGTCAAGGGTTTAGTTAACGACTTTAAAATAGTTAAAATGCTTCTGCCCAGGCAGGAATTAGTCTTTGGGAAACACAGAAAAGGTGTCAGCCACAGCACTGCCTTCCGTCAGTCAAAGCCGCCACCTGTGCACGAGGTGGCTTTAGCGTTTGACAGCAGTGGATCTCAGAGAGCCTAGGTCAAGACCTGACGGCCCAGGGATTACCTCCTGGTTGCCTGATTGGCTCTGATCTTTCTATGAGAGCATCTTTGCTGAGCGGCAGGCAGGGACTGAGAGGCTTAGTGAGGCAGCTCTGTCTCCCACAGTTTCCAAAGGACAAGGACCCTGGAGGTGGACAGGATGGCTGTGCTTCGTTCCTGCTCCTCTGTCAGGGCCAGGAGCCGGCCTTGGATCTTACAGTTGTGCTCTGGAGAATGACTTGACGAGCAGATTGGTTCCTTGCACCTTTTCTCTGTGTGTTAGTAAGTTCTGTCTCCCTTTTGGTGTGACAGCTCTCCTAGGAATTGGCTTAGTTGTAATTTTCTGTCCACTTCTAGGAATCTGGACCCAGAGGGATCTTAGAGGTGGTACAAGCCAAGACCAAAGCATGCTGTCCCAGGAGCTTCTCCTTACCCTTTCAGTACATTTTGCTGCAGGCATTATTCACCTAAAAGGGATACAGATGACAGCTTTCCTGACCGAGGCAAAACATAAGTGGTAGGAAAAGCAATGACTGAACAGAAGCAGAGGCGGGCATGAGGGGATTCACATAGCTACAACACTGTAATGGTAAGTGCCAGTACATACTAACCGTATGGCATTAGCTGGGCACACTCCTGTAATCACAGCTACTCCAGACGCTAAGGCAAGAGGATCTCAAACTGGTGGCCAGCATGGGCAATTGAGTGCGACCTTATGTCAAAATAAAAAATAAAAAGGGATGAAATGAGGCTCAGTGGTAGGATGCCCCTGGGTTTAGTCCCCAAAACAGCAGAAAGGGCGCTTGAAGCAGGGCCTTTGTGTAATGTTTAATTTTCATAACCATTTTATGCCTTAGGAATTGTGCCCACAGGTGAAGAAGCTTCTCTGAGATGAAGCTTCAGAGATGTAGCAATGTGAGGTGTTGGATGGGGTTCATGCTGAAGGTGGAGTTTGAGCTCGCCTCGGACTAGTAAGAACTGTACCTCTGACATCATGCTCCACTGGTGGTAGCTTTTAGGTGTCATCTTTCCTGGGTTGGGGCTTTGTCCAGGACACAGGCCCTGGTCCTCAGTGCCCGCGTGCCCGGAGTTAACCCTGAGGCTTCCATTGACATGGGGCTGCATGTTGCCATATCCAAAATTAGACCTGACAGAGACCATCGAGAATGAGAGGGAGGCAGGCAGAGAAGAAGAGGGGTCAGGGGAGTGCGAGGGGAGAGGGAGAGAGAGATTGAATGAACCCTCTGGATGTATGTCAGGAGCACTGCAGCTTCTCTTCAGGAGCAGGTTCTTCTTCCTTTCTAGATTCTGAACCCCAAATCTAGACCCACTTGCAGGAGTTTTATGACACTTCTTAAATCGAGAATCTTAGGTCGGGAGCTCAAATGCGCACAGTGAAGAGTTGCTACTTTATTAGTGCAGCCGCTGAGAATAGCGCTGCACCTCAGAACCCGACCTCAGCCTTCCTTTTTCACTTTTATCTTCGCGCTGGCTCTCCACCCAGCTGTCCACCCAGAGAAGTGAAATGCCAGAGGGGCTGTTGGTTCCCCATCTCCTGGTTCTTCAGGCAAGTTCTGTGCAGAGGGCAAAGGCCATTCACAGGCTGCCCCATCACTCAGGGCATCGGTGACAAGGCTGAGATCAAAGGCAGTCACGGCAGAGTGGGGTCCGCCCTGCTCACAGGATGTGGCCAGTCACTGTGGGAGGTGAAGACAGGGCCTGGGCTCCGTCTAGCCGGTGCACAAGAGTTTCGTTCAAAGTTTCTCTTTTTGATTGAGAATGCGTCCCCTTTCCAACTCGGATGACAGTGCCCCCCTCGAAGGCCTAGGAGTGAGTCAGTGCTGAGTCTAGCACCACTTGGAGTACATAGCACAGACAACTTGTTGTCTGCTTTTAGAGCAGAGGACAGTGGCATGCTTTCTGGCTTCTCTGTGCCCGAGGGGTATGCGTGCAATGGCTTGGGTAGATGAAATCCATGAATCTCAGTGGAATGCATGGTTTCAATTTCCTTCCACACCAACGGTTCTAAAAGCTGCCAAAAAGTAAGTGGCCTCTTGTTCCTGGACATGCTGGGGAGAAGCCTAGCGGCTGAATGAAGGCCAGCATCAAGGAGTGATGAATCACAGGGCTGTGTGGGAAGGAGGCTTGGTCCTCTAGTGCTTTGCTACTCAGAGTGCTTGCTGTTTGTGGACCAGCACCATTAGCACTGCCTGAACTTGTTAGACATGCACAATCTCAGACCCACACCAGACCTGCTAAATTGGACCTCGTGTTTTAATAAGATTCCCCAAATCACATTTATTTGAATATTAAAAGTTGAGAAGCAGTGCTCCAAACTCAAAACAATGTCACAGGTGTTACATGTCTGCTAGCAGAGGAAAAGCCATGAATGTAGTTCTTACATTTCTGTTATCACGGTTAATCATTTGTTTATTTTAAAGTTATAATGGCCTGCTTCCTCTGAAACCATCATTGTGCCTATCAGTAAACTGTGGCTTTTAAATCACAGGTTTCTGTATTTCCTACTCACTTGATGATTCTCGAATGAACTAAGGATCTGTTAAGTTTTTTTAAGCTATAGACACCCATAGCCAGTCCATTGTGACACTCGGATATGTTGGCGTCCTTCCTGCTTACCCGCACTTGTCGGCCTTGTCTGCCCAGATGCCTGTTCTGGCTTCATTAGGAGATGGCACTGGCTTTCTTAGAAGCGTAGGTTGGTAGGGCTGCCAGCCAAGGTCTGCACTGCTCCAGGGGTTGGGGACCACTGTAGAAGTGGAGCTCCCACTTGCTCTCCATGTGAGACAGAAGCTCCTTTATTCCATTAAAAGAGCAGCGAGGGTCACTGGCTGTGGGGCAACAACCTCACTGAAGACTTTGCCATTCGGTTTTTCTTTTGCTCTCGTCCATATTCGTACAGTCCAATCTGTTTTTATTTGCTTGGGGTAGCCAGCAGCTCTTCCTGTTGATTCAATCCAAAGAACCCCAGCTGAGAAGGAATTTAAATCTGATTTATGTTCCTGGCAAATCACAGTTTTGTTCTTAGTGAAGGAGGAGAGCACAGATGAGCCATCACATCTTCATACCTTACGGCTCACACTGTGTTCCATAGTCGCTTAAAAAGGATTCAAATATTGTTCAACTTTGTGTACAAATTTTTCCTCACCTTGCCATAGTTTACTGTATATGCACATATCTGTGGAAAGACTAATTTTGATTCATAACCACTAGGATATAGGTAGTCCATACTTGTGTGGTAACTTTAAATTTAACCTCCTTACATTTTTGTTTTAATTTTTAAACTCATGACTTTGGTCTTCAGATACTTTTAGCACATCCTAAGTGAGTTCAAAATTATCCCCAGGACAAGGAAAAACTCGTGTGTAACTTACCGATCTCTCCTATGGAAAGTAGCCCTGTCCCTTAGGCCAGTTCATTTAAAGACCGTTACATTATATAGTCCAATTGGCAGGCTTTGCTTTTGTCTGCTCATAGAGCCGCATAAAAATTCACTTGCTTTCCCCACAAATATATGTCTTTATATATGTGAAAAACATCAACTGAATCAAGCCCCCAAGAGAAGTAACATATACTTCCTGTCCTATGTCCATAATGCCTTTTGGAGAGCATGGAAATTAAACCTGGTAACATACTGGCTGAACATCCAAAATAATCAACATAGTACAGCCATTATGCAATACTGTAGATAAGTATTTATTGGATGTGTATTCACTATAGACACATAAAAGGCATGGACCATGGGATCGCTTTTTAAAATTACAGTATTACTACATGTGTGATGAAGTATTCCACTGTTAAGACGGGTTATCTCTAGGTAGTTTTGCCTTTTCATTTTATTATTTTCTTTCCATTCTAGCCATATATATTTTCTGAGTTCTCTATAAAAATAAGTTTTTCTTTCATTACATGAAAGAAGGGGAAGGTTATTTTCTGTTGAAAATAAATTAGAAACTTAGTGGGCCTTATGCCTAAATGAACATAGAAAGACATGCTATGGTTTAGCTCTCCAGATGAAAACTCCTTGTACCATGAAGAAATGATAACAGAAATACTAAATTTTCCCAAGAATATGAGAAAAGTCTTATTAGCTTTTTTAAAAAAATTAGATAAATTCAATGGAATTTAAGAAAATATTTCTGTAACATTTCTGTTTGATACTGTAAAGATGTCTTACACGTGGAGATTTTGAAAAAGTAAATTCAACTTTGTACTGTAACAGCCATTTCTGTTTTCTAGACCAGAGCTTCTCAGATTCTAATATGTGGACTGCTCCCTGGGGGCCCTTGTGAGAAGGCAGCAGGCTGCGGGTCTCTGGTCCGGTGCTTTGGGGTGAACTTAAAGCTACTGATCTGTGGCCTATTCTTGAGAAGCAGTCATCTCTGGTTAGAAGCTGTCGTTCTTAATGATAATGGAAATCACTCTGAACCAAGGAAAAAAAGAATTGTTGAAGAAAAGCTTTTAAAACCCTGGGCAGAAAGCTGGGAAGGTTCGAGCCTCCTGGAACCGGGACCTGAATGGAAACCAGCGTGGATCTGAGGGCAGGCGCCGAGGAGCAAGAGCAAGGGAGGCTGGGTCATGGGGGGTGCGTCCTCAGGGAGGTCAGATGCCACCAGCATGGCTGTCTCGTGTCTGTGTTATTATACTTGAAGGTTTCGCTGTTGGTCTCCTTCACTTGGGATTAGAAGAAGTAGAGGTTGTGCCGCAGACCGAAACCCCTGACTTCCGGCGTGTCTGGGGGGCGGCCCAGGGGTCTCTGAGCCGCTGCCTGTGCTGCTGATTGCCGACGCAGCCAGAGTTCTGGCCACGTGGACCACCCCAGCAGTGCCAGCTGCCACATCACCTGCATCTGCTGTCTGAACAACTGGGATGCAGGCTGCATGGCAGTGTCCCGCAGATGATTCCAGAAGGGGAGTCGTTCCTGGCAGAGGTAGAGCCCATTTTTGACTCCTGTTCTGGTCAGATCACAGGAAGCCACACAAAGTTCAGCCCTTGCAGGCAACTGAATATGCCATGACTGTGGTACTTTGATGCTGAAGGAAGGGCAGCAGCCAAGAAGGAATTCAGGAATTTAACCAGGAAAGTGGAATCTGTCCTCAGGAGAACAAGTGTGCTCTGAAATGTGCTGGCCTCCTTGTTGTGGTATCAGCCGAATTCTCCGTAAAAGCTGAGATCCAAAGATGGCCTCCCATGTGACCATAGGTTACGCCCTACAGCTCGCATCATTCGCATACCTGTCTTGTGTGTGGTACTTGTTCTCTTGCCAGGACCGCACTGACCGCCAGACACTCCTCCCAGACGTGAACTCACTTGCTAACTCCAGAAATGCTTGCAGACGTCCTTGTTGGTCAGTGGTCGAGCATGTTGGCCATCGAAGCAAGGGCCCTGGAGTGCAGGAACGGATCCTACTTGCACTTTATGTTGTCTTCCTGGTTCAAAAGCAGGAGGTTTGCAAGGAAAAAAAACTGGTGACAGAGGCATCATTAAAGACCGAACAGCAGAAAACTGAAATTTGTGTCACCTGAGCAATTTCCAGATGTTGTTAATCCAGGGCTGTTGGGATTCTGGAGAATTACCACAACTTAATGACAGGCTTACCTCTAACAAGGGCTGCTGTCAGGGTGACCAGGTCATAAGTGTCCTATGGGGTGGACACTCCCTTTTCCTTTCCTATCGCTTGGACTTTCTGCCTCAGCCTCACTTTACTGAAGTTGGTTTTCTGACTGAGGGGGACCCTCCCACTTATTCTTTCTGTTCACATTCTGTTGGGAGACTCTGATTGCTCAGAGGCTAAAACTAGCTATTACTTGTTTTGGTTGCTTTGTTGGAATTTGAATTTAAATCAAAGGACAGAAAGTTACCTGGTAGTTTAGTATCAGGCTCTGGTAACAGTATGGAGAAATCCAGGCCTGCTGTTATGCAAACACGTGTGCATCCTGCGAAGTTTGGGAGGGAAGGTGGCCCTGTAAGTGTGGCCATGCCCATTGTCTCATGCTCCCCGTTAACGAGCTCACCTTTCCTTAACAACAAACAATGAAAAATAGGGAGCTGTGTTTCAAAAAGGAAATGGATATAAAAAATTATATATCAAAAAAGACTAGATTAAATACACAGCTGAGTAGCCCAGAGCTGTGGGCTCCTGGATTATTTTCACAGAGGGCACCTCGAGGCAGGTGCTGTTAGATCACATTTCCCGAAGTGGCTTGAATTCTGAATTGGAGAGGTGGTCTCATAGGAAATAATTAATTTGTCTCCAAGCACAATAAAAGTCACAGTGAAAGATTAGAGATCATTTTTTGACATTGCAGTTGTCAGTTTATGTGACAATTACTGACAAGATAATAACTCTCAATAAACCAGCAAGTGAAAATTCTATTTTGAGAGCAAACATAGGTCAAAAACATGATTTCTGCAGGCCAAAAAAAAAAAAAAAATCATGGAAGTTAGGCTCAGCTCCATAGGAAAGGGAGGTGGGCTTGTGGGCTGCTGGTAACGAACTCCTCCTGGTCAGTATTTCCTTTAAAAATCTGGGACAATGAATTTTTCCTCCTAGTGGTAGTTTTGATCTTTTGTTTTATCTCTTAATATTTGTTTAACAGGCTTGTTTTGTGTCTATTTAGTTAGGAGCTTCATGCAGCCGGGATAGTTGAAAAGGCTAATTGGCTATGATTGCTGGACACTGGAGACATTTACTTTAGAAGTGAAGGCAGATCCCCCAGGCAGCATTCGGACTCCTTCTGCGAGCTCAGGGTGCAGTGCAGTGGCAGGCAGTTTGCCTGATGTGCAAGAGGCTCTGGGTTTGATCCCCAGTACTTGAAAAAACTCATCACTGAGATTGTTATTGGCACAGATGTGTAGAATCCCTGCTTCCCTACAGGACAAAGACGAAAAGGAAGGAGACCCCAGAGGGAAGTGCAGTTTCTGCAGCGTAGAGGCCATGGACAATTTCCTACTTACAACAGTACGGACTGTGTCTACGAAAGGGAAGTAAAACACAGTACAAGACAAACCCAAATAACTAAGCCTGAAGGCTTTTACACTTCGTTAAATCCTGAGATTGACAGGACCACCTGCTACAAGGGGAACATGTGTGCTAGAGCAGTAGTGGACAGGAGAGTCCTCTCGCCTTACTGTGGTGTGTGCTGAGCACCTGGAGAGCCTGTCTAGCTGCTGGCATAATTGGGTGGGGTAGGGTGCTAGGTTCCCGCTTGCGCAGTTCCCAAGGCGGCCTAAACATTGGCTGACTGAGGATGCCTTTGGGTTGCGTGCACCTGTTTGGAGGTGCCTGGTGCTTCCAAACTGAACCTGAAATAATGAGTCCCATCATTCTGGCTCATCCTCTGGTTAAGGTTTGTAAATAGGCCAGTTTGATTCAAATCATGAGACTTCTCCATTCCCTAATCACGATGCTGAGCACATTACTTGTTTCTCTGTGCCATGGTTTTCTTAATTGTGAAATAGCAGTAGTAATATACCTAGCATGTAAGGTTGGTGGAAGGCTTTTAAAATGCACACATATGAAGTACTTAAAAGAGTACCAGACACTAAGTTCTCAAAAGATAATACTTAACAGCAAATTGGGTTATTGTTCTTCAGCTGTGCAGCCTTGGGCAGGCTGCTATTTCTCTGAAGTTGTTCCTTATTAATGCAGTGAGGATGGTGGTACCCGTCTCATGAGTTTTCTGTGGTATAAAAGGACAGATGCTGAGAACTATAGACAGTTGAGGTCGGCTGCTGCTGGGCAGAGCTGGGAAGACCCTGGGTGTCTGCAGTCTTTACACTTCCGTGGAAGCAGGCTTCTGGAGAACAGACAAGGTTTCAGATCCTTCCCTTCTTCGATGGCTGCTGGGATCTGTGATCGAGGCTGGCCTGTGTAGGTAGAAGCCCTCTGAAAGATACTCACTCCACAAGTCAGGACTGCAGCTGGCTCCGCTTCAGGTCAAGGTCCACAGGGAGACTCTGGGGCTAGCACTCATCCTGCCTAGACCTGGCCGGGAGGGGTCACAGAACCCCCCATGCCTGTCTCAGCCCATTTGGGATGCTGTATAAGAAAGAATACCATAGGCCAAGCGAACCTTGTTCCTGATAGTTTCAGAACTGGAGATCAGAGATCACGGTGCCAGTGTAGCTGGACTCTTAATGAGGTTTCTCTTCTCTTCTTTTATTACATGGACACTAATCCTGCATAGGGGCTCCACACTCATGATCTCTGTTCAAAGTTAGTAACTTGCTCAAAGCTCTCCCCATGGGCCATTCCGCTGAGAGGTTCAACATACAGATTTGGGAGCAGGCATGGGATACACAAACACGTAGTCTAGAACATGGACTGAATTATATCCATGAGCCAGGACATTCTACCAAAGGATGTAGGCTGCTAGGGAAATTGTTAGACCTGTCCTGAGGGCAGGGCACCGGGCCAGGCAGGAATGAGGCATGATGGAGAGCCATCTGCCCAGATAGTTGGAATACTGGCTCCACCAGCCGCAGGGTGAAACAAGGGGTAAGTGTGAACTATTGGGACCTGGAGAGGGCATGGCCATGCTAGCACCCTGACATCAGTGTTTGTAGGAACCGACTTTGACTGGCAGTTGGGGAGTTGTCCAGGCTCTAGGGCTATCTGAGTTTGTGATCTCTGAGGGGGACCAGGACTAGAACAGCAGGTGAGTCAGCACATTTGATGTTTCTTGAACATATGAGGTGACTTGAAGAAGACAAGAGTCTGTTAATCTAAGGAGTGACAACTTGCAGTCATTGTAATTCAGGCCATCGAGGCATAGACCTTCAATACGGTGAGATGCAATCATTTTGTGGTACCATGATGACTGAAAGAAGTACGAGCTTTTGTCTGCCCCAGGCATGCCCCAGAGGCGATCCCCTTGCTTTGCCCCTGCTACCATGCTTGGCTGAACACTCAGCTGCTCTGGGCTACCAAAGTGAGGCAGCAAGCCAAAGCAGCAGCAGGTGAACGACTTGGTAGTTTGTGATCCAGGCCAGGGAATTCCTTTTGAGCAGCCATGTTGTCCCTGCCATCATCTGGCCAAACCCCAAACATTCATCGTGCGTGCCTCACTGAACTTTTTCTGTTTCTGAAAATGTAGCCAAAGCCTCATGTGATTGTCTCTGGTTTCTACCTACATTTCTTCTTAAGTGAAGTAAACTACGCAAATAAAACTCCAATATTAAATTATGCCTAGTACAGTAGTCTTGCTGACTTAGCTGTGCAGACCTAAGGCCAAGCGTTGAGCCTAGAGACAGCCAGCAAGCTGTAAGCCTGTGGGTTACCTGGCGGCCTCTGGTAGCAGCTCCCGCCTGGCAGCTCTCCAGGTGTCTCCCTGGAACCTGGTGTTCGAGACCTGCCAGCACTCAGAAGCATCGTGTTTGGCTACTGGCAACATCTAAGACAGTTTTCCTCCTGTTTTCGAAGGAAGTTAGTGGTTTTTTCCTGAGATTGTTGGATAGAAGAGAGGCCGATCTATGGAGACAGTGATTGAGATGCGAGAACCAAGGGCTTTCAGCGCTTTGCTTTCTCTTTGGGATCCCCATACCAGGACCAAGCAACAGCTTGGTTTCCATCACCCTCTGCTAGCGGCCAGAGCTTGGAGAACGGGGAAAGCGTGCCAGGCTCCCCTCTGCTGCACAGACACCTTGTTCTTTGACTTCCTGTCTTTTTGTCCCCAGCCATGTCCCAGGTACTCTCACATCCGTATCCTCTTTTCCCAAATTTGAATTAAAAATGACTTGCAGAGTTCACCTTCATCCTAAGGGAAAGGTGTTTGTGAATTCAAATGAGATAAGCAACTGAAATAAAGGAATGAAACTTCATGGGTAGAATTCCAAGGATCAGCGCAGTGCTGGGAGAATTTCAAATGATTTTCTCTCCTTCCTTCCCTCCCTTCATTTCTACTGAAAGAAAAACCTGCTCCTCATTCAAGAGGAAGTCACGTCTGTTGGTGATGTCATCACACACAAACCAAACTTGAATACTAATAATCGCATGACAGTACTATTCCGTCAGCATTTACTTCAACATTTTGCTTTGCATTGTGTATGTTATTTCATTTAATCAATTCAGAACAATTCTATGAAGTTGATGGTATCATTCACAGTTTTACAGATGGGGAAACTGAGGTTTAAGAGAACTTAACCCCTCCCACCCCCATGTCACACCCGCAGGCCACGGCGGTTTGCGTCTGGAAGAAGAAAATCCAGGGCCTGTGAGGGGGCCTGTGTAGAGTTCATCAAACTGGAGCTGGTCGCGGGGGATGGGTGGGGAGGAGGTGCGTGGCTGAGTCGTGTGTGGTCTTACTACGTCCTGGAAGGAAGGCAGTGCCCACCTTCGCAGTGCTAGTCCTTCCCCTTGCTGTGCACAGCGCTGGGTGTGGTCATTTCCCAGTCCGAGGAGAAACTGGCTATCATGAATCACCACATGCAGCCCCGTTTCCTCCGGAGGCTTCTTTGGATGCTAAGAAATCTTTCTAATTAGCTGTAAAAATCATGAAAACTCGACGTCACATTTTAATCATAAGCCTCTTGGGCCATTGACATTTGTTTCCTAGCTGGGTTCGTATTTACATTTACCAAGTTTCTTTGAGTTAATTTTTTAAGCATTATTATTATTTTTTTAAATAACATTTTAAAGTCCACAGAGCTCAGGATTACAAAAGCTATGAATTGTTTTCTGTAACTTAGTCACAGAAAAGCAACGAAGAAAAAAGAGGAAAGCATTGACACGATGTCAGTGGTTTCTTTTCCCATGTGTTGCTGGACTAGTAAAGATCTCTGAGATCTTTTCAGATAATTCAGTCCAGGCCTAGTTCTAAGAATAAAAGCTGGCATACTGAACAGTGAGGAATAAAATGGTTTTGCTTTTTTTTTCTTTTCCCAGAAGCTAAAGTGAACTCTTCTAAGTGCTGCAGAGAAGAACAAGGGATTAGAAGTCACACTCTCATTGGTCTTTGGTGCTCTGATGTAGCAACAGGACAGGTTCAGAAAATCATGTCTCTGCTCACATCTTCTCCATGTTGTGATATTCAAACGGCTCTCCAATTTGAGCTCATCTCTGAATAATTTAGAGAGTTCGTTACCATACAGATTGCTGGCCCCAGCCCAGAGTGTCTGACCTGGTAGTTTTATGACCTTCGTTGACCTCATGGTCCCGATTTACATTTCTCACAAGTTCACAGATGAATCTGATGCTGTTGCCACCCAAGTTTGAGAGCCTGACTTCCAATCCCAGCTGAATGCTAACCAGCTATGTGACCTCAGCACAGCTTTGTGTCTTTTCTCTCAGCTGCATCTAATCCAATGCCATTTGAGAACCTCTGTGATATATCTGAGAACATCTACTAGAATCCAAATGGATAAAAATAGTCACCTCATTGATCCCTACAGTCTGGGTGAGATCTGGAAGCATGGATGTGACTTTCTATTTCTGGGGAGCTCTGATGATGAACTTCAGCATAAGGTCATGTAACACATGCTCCTGAATCTGATCCTCCTGTGGATGTAGCTGCTCCATGGCACAGTGTGGCCTGATCCTTTAACATCTATAATTTAATGATAAGTCATTGTTATTTCTTTTTTTTTTTTTTTGCGGTACTGGGGATCGAACTCAGGACCCTGCGCTTGCTAGGCAGGCGCTTATTCCACTGAGCTATATCCCCAGCCCCAGTCATTGTTATTTCTGAAAGTTACATGTGTCTGTGTATATTTTGTGGCTCTGTGACTCCAAAGAAAGGCCTTTCAGATGGTGGGTATGTTATTTTCTCCGTCCTCCAACACATACACTCTTGACTGTGTGTACTCGATAGTATAGAAGGGAAAGTCTTGGGTATAGGAGATGTTCAATAAATGCTTATTGAGTTGAAACATTGAATTTTAAATTTAATCTTAGTGCCAAGAGTGCATTTGTAAAATGGTATCTTCTGAGTAGTTAAAAATAATCAGAACAATTACACTTGTATATGTGTCCTAGTCCAATCCAGGCTGCTATTTCAGGATACTGTAGACTGGATGGCTTAAACAACACTTTTTTCCCATAGTTCTGGAGCTGGGAAGTCCAAAGTAGTGGTGACCTGGTGTCTGTGGAGGGACCCCCTTCTTGGTTTGCAGTTCCCTGTCTTCTCTTTTTTTTTGGTACGGGGAATCGAACTCATGACCTCAGGCTTGCCAGGTAAGTGCTTATGCCACTGAGCTATATCCCCGGCCCGTCTGTGTCTTCTCATTGTCCTCTGAGAGCAGAGATCATTCCTCTCGTGTCTCTTCTTTTAGGGGCACTTATTCCACTCATGAGGGCTCCATCCTGATGGCACAGGCACTTCCCAAAGAGCCCACTTCTAAAGAGCATCATATTTAAGATTTAGGATTCAACATATGCAGGCTAGGGAGACACATTCAGCCCATGGCAATGCTACTTAGGTTTTTTCCAACAGAGATGAAGAACAAATGATCTGTCCTCCCAATCTTCATAAACCTGGAATGTAATAATTGAGTTCTTCGGGTTCAGGTCGTCAGGGATCCTACATGAGGAGTTTTAGCGTTCCCCTGACTAGGAATATGGGGACAACTTTGCAACTCTGTGCTAGAGTAAGTGGGAGACATGTGGGAAGCATTTACAAAAGTCATTGATAGTAGGTCCTGGGCACAACTGACAGTGCAGCTATACAGTGCCCACACACTGTGAATGCCCCTCAGGGGACGTCTTTCCTGCTTTGAGCCAAGGAGAAAGTGTTCCTTGGGGCCGCATCTCCTTGTGAAGACAAAGAACTACAAACACCACCAGTCTCTGTCAAATGCTCTCTGATTCATGGACTCAGCATAGCAAATCTATGTGGATGATTCTGTTTTTCAATGTCAAGGCAAGGTTTTTTCCTTTTAGTTAATGTTTTAGTTATTTTTCTCATTGCTGAGACAAAATACCCAACACCCGAAGTTAAAGGAGGAGAGATTTATTTCGGCTCACAGTTTGTAGAGGGTGCAGTTCATGGTTGGCTGACTCCAAGGGAGGCTGGCACGGCAGAGGGCATCATAGAGGAGAAAGTGTTTATGGGAAAGAGAAGGCAGCAAAGCAGGGGAGTAGCGAAGAAGCAGCAAGTAACAAGCAGTGAAAACAGCAGCCCTCTTTCTGACTTATTCTCTACCCAGCCAACCTACCCTTAGCATGGGTGGTGCTCACGGCCAGGGAGGGCCTTCCCATGATCCACAGCCAGAACCATGCCAAAGCAAATGGTGGACTAACTTAGTAATCACACACCCTTGGCCCTAGCATTACACACTTAATCCCAGTATCACATATCCTCGCTCCAGTCACCTCTGAAAAGCTACATCTATGAACGCATGAGGCCTTGGGGTGACATTCATACACAAGCCGTATCAGTTAATAGATGAAGTCCTTATAATTGGAAATTATATGTGACCTACTATTGTTATCTATTCTTAGATAGGTACATGAATCACAAAATCACAACATAAACCTACCCTAGGAATCACTCCCCACTTGCCTGGCAATCAATTCATTGATTTATGGATATAAATGCAATTTTCCCTGGATGTCTGAGGGTGGATTGGTTTGAGGACCCTCCCTTGCCTTCCCCTGTGAAACCAAAATCAAGTCCCTTATGTAAGATGGTATAGTATTTGCATGTAACCTCCACATATCTTTTTATGTACTTTAATCGTCCCTAGATTACTTATAAAGCCAATTACAATGTAAATACTGTATAAGTAATTGGCATACTGTATTGTTTAGGGAATGACGACAAGAAAGAACAGTCTGCACATGTGTTGTGATGGCATTATTTATTGTTGCTGCCATTAGGGGTTGAACCCAGGCCTCTCACAATGGGCTACATCCTCAGTTCTTTTGTAAATTTTTCATTTTGAGACAGGATCTTGCTAAGTGGACCAGGCTGGGCTTGAACTTGTAGTCCTCTTGCTTCAGCCTCCCAGAGTGCTGGAATTATGAGCATGTACCACCATGTCTGGCTACCTGCTCTAAATTTATGCCATCATCCTGCGTTGTATCTATCTTGGAAACTGCTTAGGATCCTGTTAGGACAAAGGAGGTATGTGTGAGTAGTCAATATTGAAGTAAACAAACAAATAAACAAACTTGTATCTGGCAACTTGAAGTATATTGATAGGACATGCCAGTGATTAAACTGAGTAAACACATAATGAAACCTCCTATTGTTTCCTTGAGCACAGTGATCTTTGCTGTGGAGAAATGAATAAATTATGCATCCTTCTAGAATGCCTTCTAGCATGCTTCCCTTTATATCAAAATGGACTATTGACCTTCTTTGAAGGAATATGGCCTCTAGGTGGTTTCTTGAGGATGGCAGATGGTACCAACTTTGCCACACACAGTTCTTTTTTTTGTGGTACTGGGGATCGAACTCAGGACCCTGCGCTTGCTAGGCAAGCGCTTATTCCACTGAGCTATATCCCCCGCCCTACACGCACAGTTCTTTACACCACTTTGCAGTCAAGGATATCATGGCAGCTCACTGAACCACAGGGGTTGGGGCAGTGTTACCCTTGCTAGCTATATGCTAACCTGTTGGACCAATAAGCTCCGCCTGACGATTGTGGCCGATTCTCTGGGGTTCCTGGCAAATCCTTACAGGGGTACCAATGTGAAATGCCACATCACAGCTTCCTGGAGTGAACTTGTGGGTAACAGGAGGTCTCAAACCAAAGATTCACCCAGCACTCAGAGATAAGGCACAGCTTGCTTCAATATAGAATCATGTCTCTTGAAATGATGAGCTGCTGGTGGCTCCAAATAGAGCCCTGGAATCCTGATTATCTGAGAAATGAAGCCAACCTATCCAGGCCTCCTGCCCTACCTCCCTCTGCTGAGGCCTCTGGCAAGAACCCCCTTCCTCTGCACTTAGAGCAGGCCTGTCATCCCTGAGGACCAAGCTGCAGCCAGCCCTGCTCAGGGCTGTCTTCTCCCACTCCTCCTGTGTCCTGTGCTTAGGACTCTCTCAGCAGGTCTTGTGACCCTACACCTGCCAGGTGTTATAGGCTGCACTGGACTGCAGCCACCTCTACGCCAGTGCATGAGTTTTGATCCTTGGTCTAAGAGCACAATATCTGCTAGATAAATAGATTATGTCCATATTTTTATCATCAAAGTAGACTTCTAAGGGTGTGGGTGGGGAGATTAAAGCTAAAATACTTTGAGTGCTATCCACAGCTAAGAGAAGTGATCAGAAGAGCCATTAAAAAGGACATTAGGGCCTAGCAGGTAACACATTATTTTTATTTATTTATTTATTCATTTATTCATTTATTTATTTATTTATTTATTTATTTTTGGCGGTACTGGGGATCGAACTCAGGACCCTGCGCTTGCTAGGCAGGTGCTTATTCCACTGAGCTATATCCCCAGCCCCAACACATTATTTTTAAATGGATAAATTTTTAAGTTTTTTGTTATGTGGGCCATGAGGCAATATGTTTTTCTACAGTCTTGGTGTAAAATCTTTCTTTGATTTTCTTTAAGAACTAATTCTTTTAACACTCCATTTTGTAATTTTATGTGCTTAAGCAGAGAGAAGATACATCCTACGTGGCAAGGACCCAATTTCTTAGTTCAGTGAAACCTAGAGAAATAGAAGTGGAATTATGTAGAATCTTCCCTGAACTGCATTCTTCCTGAACCAGACTTAAGGGGAGGAAAAAACCCAAACAAATACAAAGAGCAAATCATTAAGGAATTATTTGCAAGACTGGATGCCAGAAACAAATGCAGCACTAATTAATTATTTTTCTTCATACTGAAGTCTATAGAACAAATCAATTTCCAGGGATGTGTTCCATCAGCAGAATTTTCTTAATTATTTAAAAATAATGGCTGACAACAGGAATAAAACATTTTGGAGAAGTCCTCATACATATTCAAAAATCATTTTAATATAAGCAGAATAACTTATTAGAGAGTCAAGTTTCTATATTAAGTCCTCACAGTCATGGAATGCTATGTATAAAGAAAACACATATTGTGCATGAATTAATCATGGGGTCAGATGTAGGGCACCTTAAAGCCACTGCATTTCATTGTCTTATTGAAGAAAAATTTTAAATTTCCATGTTAAAGGAGTCAGGGAGGAAATAACTGTGCGAGGCCAGTGCATAAGGCTTTCTGTACGGGCTGTGTTCTGTGCGCTCAGTGCAGGGGCTGCTGAGAAATGGTGATGTTCTAGTTAGAGTAATTATTCCTAGCTGCTGCAACAGGCAAATCTCCAAGACTTAGGAACTTAATGCAATAAAGTTTATTTTTTGCTCATGTGGAGCCCAGTTTGGGCCAGGGGGACCTCCTCCATCTGGTAGCCATCTCCTCCAGGCTACAGCGCCTCTGAAGTCCTTGTCGCCAAGGAGGAAAAAGATGGAGGAGGTGCATGGCCTGAGCTGGTTTTGCCCAGAAGTGACATGTGTCACTGTGCTTCAGAGTCTGCTCGGCCAGATTTATTCACAGGGAACAAGACGACTGCAGACAAGGCTGCAGGGTGTGTTTTACGAACTTGCAGATGGTAAAAGAGGATGAACTGTTTCTGCCCCAATATTCCTGACAAGCAGCGTTTTACCCTGTCTTGGTGTATGATCTGCCAACTGTATCTGCTTGTGTGACAGAATGCTGCAGACTGAAAGCTGGGAAACTTATGAAGAAATTTGCATTTTATACTTTTGGAGGCTAGGGAGTTCAGGATCTAGGCACCAAATCTGGTGAGGGCCTTTATGTGGCCCCATAATGTGTGGCAAAGGCTGTACCTGGAAGAGGAGGAGGAAGGGGTTGAGGAAGAAAAAGATGAGGAGGGGAAGAGAAGAGAGAGGAATGAAGAGAAAGGAAGGAGATGGAGGGGCAGAGGAAGAGGAAGGAGAGACAGAGGTTGCTCTTACAACAAAGCCACTCCTGAGATGAATCCATTCCTGAAAGTATAACCTTCATGACCCTCTCACCCTTTGAAAGTCCCACCTCCCATTTACTATCAAGGTGGCAGGGAAGTTTCAGCAAGAGTTTGGAGAGGACAAGCAAACCATAGCCCAGCTTTCCCTTTTTCTGCCTGCTTGGTATGCCGCTAAGGGCAGCAGCGTGGAGGTGGAAAGCAGGGAGAAACTGAGGACAGGAAAACATAGCTAGAGGGGTGTACTGCTCCTTCTGGGACCCGTCTGCCTCTCAATTCCAGTTCATGGAGTTCTGGCATGACTTCTCACTTTCATCCTGTGCAGGACCAATCAGAGACCTCAGGGAGATGAAAAGCCCACCCTTCTTTAGCGTTTGGGGTTACAGGTGCCTGTGGTGCTAGCAGCTGGGACCAATGTAATGGCGCCCATGCGTGCATACTGAGCCGGGCTTCTCGATGGTGCTCATAGAAATTCTGGATCACGTCTACGGCCATACCACCCTGAACGCGCCCGATCTCGTCTGATCTCGGAAGCTAAGCAGGGTCGGGCCTGGTTAGTACTTGGATGGGAGAAATTCTGGATCACGTAGTACCTGTTTCCTGCCCTGATTTTCCTAGTTATGGCAGCCAGTTATTTCCTTAGTTCAAGCTCATCTGATTTGAATTTCTGTAACTTGCAATGGAAGGCCTAGCACTTATCACCTCTTAAAACTCCAAAACATCATCTTTATGCTCCTTTGCCTTCAAACGCAAATGCTAGTTGCTTAAGAAAGTAATTACTGCCCATACATTAGGACAACTATGATATAGGTACCATGCAGATGAGGACAGGTGAATTGCCTTACCTGTGTATTTTCTAATACTAGTCTAACCATGAGTATAATGTTTACAATTAGTAGTTGGCTGATTATTATCTGAATCAGAATGGGTTTATTTTGTCAGTTAATCATTTCCACCTGTGAAAGCTCACTATTAAAAATAAGGTTCAAGAATACTAAGAGAAAAATCTATCAGTGCCACAGAAATCAGACTATTAGTCCACAGAATATTTTGCAAATAACTAAAGTAAATCTGAGTAATGTTCTTTCTGGCCATGGCACCACGAAGACAGATCCTACCGCCAGCTCCATGCTCTGTGGAGTGTTTCAGAGGATTTGGCCAAATTGCCCTCTTTAATGTAACACTGCATGACACAAGAAGATGCGCAATCGCTTTCTGGTGACCCACACGATTGTAACTTCAGTCTCTAAATCACAAGAAAGTATTTGCTTACTTTCTTTCCAATACCCTGATTAATTATCTGTCTTTATTTAGTGTTTCCCATTAGGAGCCAAAAGAAGTTTGGGGCAGCTGAGACCAATTTTTAAATTTAAGACGAACCATGCAATTTAACTGTCTGAGGCTGAACGGAAGAGTGACTTTTTCTTTACATCATCATCACCACAAACCTGCTCAGTTCCAGAGCTGCAACATGTGTGACCAGGAAATTGAACAAGACACGCAGAATCCAGATGAGGTGAGAGGCTCGACCATCCAGTGCCTTTCCTCGGCGGGCGCGGCCATCTGCTTTTGTCCATGTCTTCTGGAGCCCTCTGTCTGACAAGCAGAGTTGGTCTTTTACCAGGAAAGCGGCGAAGGTGAAGGTAGTTTCATTGTCTCAGGTAACTAAATGGACTGAACAAGAATTCACATGAAGAGTTCCCCAAGCCTCTCAGAGATGTCCCCGGGTGATAAGACAGAGAAGCCACATCATTTTTCCTGGTGGTGCAGCAGGGGCTGTTGGCCCTAGCAGGGTGGGGTGCTTGGGAGGAGCCAAGTTTCCGCCTCCAAAGGAAATTTACTGTAGTGCATTTCCTTTCCCCCAGTTGCAGTGGTCTTATCTTCAGCACTATAAACACTTTCTTCCCTATTTCGGCATGAAGACCCAACAACTCACTTGATGGACAAGAGCTGTCAATAATTGATGGGCAATAATTATCAATAAATTTCTCAAAGGACCATAGTTGATATTCAGCTCCTTTGGGGGAGGTTAAGGTTAGGCTTTAAATAGGGTGAGCCGATGGTCAAGAGAGGTTATCAGCTTGACTAATAGCTTATTTTTTCTCGTTACAGCTTTGCTTGCTGTATTTTTAACATGGCTCACTCATGTGTAAAACATCCTGAAGTTACACAAGCCAAGCCTGGGCAGAAGCTAGTGGTCTCTGTTGAGTTTTAGAATATTGAAAATCAGTGATCAAATATCTTTTATCAACCAAATCTTGAGTATTCATTGAAGATGCTCGGTGTGTCTGCATGGTGTGAAGTGGATCAGAGCAGCAGATCAAGTCCTGCCTTGCTCACCATGTAGAGGGGGAGCGCATACTAGCAGGGCTTGGACGGGTTACTAGGAGAAGGCCGAATATTGCTAATACTAAGTTAATGGTACAGATTAAAACACTAAGCTCAGAAAGGAGACTGCAGTCTTGATAAATGGCGAGTTTGGGAATATGGATAGCTCTGTGCCGATACGTTCATTCCATTGTTTGTGTTCTACCCATTATGCTTTGTTGTATAGATTTTATGTTCACTGGGGAGAATATTTATCTGTGTTTGGTCCCAACTTTTCTATCCTTTCTTTTTTTGCTATTGTACTGGGTACTGAACATAGGACCCTCACTTTGAACTACATCCCCAGCCCTTTTAAATTTTTTTTTGGAGGGGTCTTTCTGAGACAAGGTTTCACCATGCAGTTTAGGCTGACCTTGAAGTCATGGTGAAGCCCAGGCTGGACCTGAACTGATAGTGATCCTCCTGCCTCAGCCTCCCAAGTGCTGGGATGACAGGCATGTGTCATCATACCTGGCTTTTTTTAAAGTTTGAGACAAGGTCTCATTAAGTCATTAAATTTCCCGGGCTGGACTTAGCCTCCTGCCTCAGCCTCTCAGCCTCAGCCTGCAGAGTGCTAGGATTCCAGGCATTATGCTACCGTGAATGGCTCCTTTTTTATTTTATATAAAAGAGGTCTCTGAAAAGTAAGACAGTCACTTCTCTGAGGGCAGTATAGGACACAGTGATGGAGTGAGTACTTTGGAATTGGAAAAATTGTCTGTGAAATCAAATTTAGGTAAAAGGATAGCCTGACAGCCATATGTGAATCTTTCCCTCGTGTAAAAAGTGGTGTACACTGGATAATTCAATAGAAAACATTAGTCATTTATCATTATTAATTATCAGTCATCTCTGACTGCATCTGGTTTGCATATTTTATTAGAAAGGTTTTTTTTTTTTGCTTGAGTTGGACCCAAGCATTTTTTTCTTCCATTTTTGATTTCATTTTGTTTTTCTTTATAGAATTCCATCACTAATTCCCATGATGCGAGGAGGTTTCTGTTTCATAAGACACCATAAATCAAGCCATTTCTCTGTAGTAATGTTGTCCTTACTGCGCATTTATCACCAGCCCTGCATGGTTGAGTTTACTCAAGGTTAGAGAGTCAGGCGGCTTTGGGGACACACTTAGCCGTGGGTATGCACGTAGCCCCGGGTAAGGGGCTGAAGGCATAAAACTTCAGTCAGCTTGAAGGAGCCCAGCTGCTTAACAAAATCAAGTGGCAAAAACTCTCCCTGGACACCCTGGAGTCTGAGTGATCTCGTCTTGGTACTCTGGGTAGTGTATGATGGCTCTGTGGAACTTTCATACATAGAACTGACAACCTGTAGTATTTTCCCTCATACGGTAAGTTCATAGGTAATATTTATGAGGAATTTTCTACATGCTTTTTCTTTTGTTATGGAAGTCCTGATAGGAAGAAGGACCCTACATTACTCTTGCAAATAAAGACCACAAATCTACCTGAAAGCCTTTCCTCAGAGGCACTTGCAGCTATTTGGTAGGATGAATATACTCTTGACAAAGAAAATACCCAGATCTTTCAAAGATGTCTAAGGATCTTTTTTTTTTTGGTACCAGGAATCGAACTCAGGACCTTGCACTTGCCAGGCAGGCACTGTGCCACTGAGCTATATCCCCGGCTAAATGCCTTTTCTTAATTACCTTAGTTCCTATGATTTAAACTACACAATCTAGCCTGCGCATCAAACTGGGGGCTCTCGGGGGCCAAGATGCAGATGCATTCACTGTCATTGGGCCCAACTGGTCCTTGGCTCAGCCTGTGGTTATTCCCCACTCCAGAATGGACAATTGGAATAGACATACTTGGCCACTATCAGAATCCTCACATTGGCTCCCTGACCCACACAGTGAGGACTTTTACGCTAGGAGGGGCAAAGTGGAAGCCCCTGGAATTTCTCATTCCTACAAAGGTAGTCCAACAATTTGGGGGTGAGAGGGAACTGACATTAGGCCATCATCAAAGACTTGAGATGTACAGTAGATACCCATCACATGGCCATTTAATTCACCCTGCACCTTCCTTGGTTCCTGATAGAGTCAATTTAGCATGCACCGGCAGTGCTCTGGACCATTTTCACATGGGCACTGCACTGTACCTGTTCTTACTTCACAGGAGGGCTAGGCCCTCTGCCCCTTCTTCCTTGGTTTCTTGCTCTTTCCAGTTTCTTCATCTTGGAAATACAGTAAATGCTAGAAAAATGATTCTTAAGTAAGGTAGCAGAACATGTTTAAAAAGGAGGGAAGCTGCTTCCTCAGACTCTGAACGTGCCTCAGTGTCCTCCATGTACTCAAGAGCACCTGTAGTGTGGGTCACAGTAGGCCAGTCCTGAACACAAAGGATCTACCAGTTGATGTCAAGGTTATACCTGCTTGGTGTCTCTCTTCTCCACTCAGAGCATAGCACAGATTGATAGTGTAGGACAGTGGAAATACTCTACATGATACAATCCTTATAAATACGCGTATCGTATATATGTGCCCATCCACAGAATGTAAAACATCAAGAATGAGCTTGCAGGTAATGCGGGCTTTGGGTGACAATGGTATGTTCGTGTAGGTTCATCAGCTGTAACAAATGTGTGTGGGGATCACAGGAGAGACTTTTGCATGTGTAAGAGCAGAGTGTCTATAGGAACTCTCTGTGTTGTCCTCTCAATCTGTGAACCTGAAATTGCTCTAAAAATAATGCCTTTTAAAAAAATATCAGAGAAGCTAAAGCATAAAACCAAGTGGATAAGAAGTAGTATCAGAGGTCTATGGTTTTATAGTTGGAGAAAAATGTTCTTAGATGATGTAATTAAAAGAATGTAGTTTCTATGTCTCTCCTTTTTATGCTGCTTTATTTAAAAATATTAAATTGAAATTAATAAATATTGAATTACGATATCACCTATATATGAGCACAGATGAAATTTCTACTAATTTTGTACACTGAATCATGACTGAGTCACTTAAATTTCCATTATTACCAAAAGGAAATATTTGTTTAACTTAGTTCTGGGAAAAATCTATTTAAGCTACTCTGAATGTTTAGAGAGGAACGGTCAGTTCCAGGCACTGCATCTGGGCAGTTACCTAAACTAGAAACTTAGACTTCCTCCTGGAGTTCTTTCCCTATGCCAATACCTCCCCTCATCAAATCATTCACCATGTTCGATCCGTTCTACCTCCTGCTAGCTCTGACCCATAGAGCTTACTGCATCCACTTACCCTGGCCTCCTTGACCTCATCCATTTTAGAGATCACAGCTGTGTTAAAGCCATGTCATGAATGTCCTTGCTCAGTGATTAAGCCCTGTTTGTGAGGTTAAATCTGTAGTCTTGGGCTCACATACTCAATCTTTCACGCTTGATTCGTGGTCACATTTTCAGTGGAATTTCTGCTCACCTCCTCCACACTTTAAACTTCAATATATTGTATGGCTTGGGGCCTTTGGAAATGTTGCTTGCTCTGAAGCCCTGGGGTGACATTTGTTCTTTCATCTGAACAGTTAAAGCTCTTTGATTTTGAATATTAATGAGGAATTACTCTGAGATGGAGGCCTCCTTCTGGCCTGCCTTAGCTCCCTGTGTTTACCTTTATCATGGTATTATTCACCTTGTGATGTAGATTTTCATTTTTCTGTCTGCTCCCAGACCTCAAAAGAATTACAAAATCTTTGGAGGCAGGAGCTGAGCCTTATTTGTGACTAGCGTGCTGTCTAGCACTGAGGGAGTGTTTCAATAAACACTTGTTGAATGAATAAATTAATAGATAAAAGAAAAGAGTAAATATCCAAAAGTTTCCTACTCCCTTTATTAGTTCACAGACCTAGTCAACTTCATAGTTTGCCAATTATAAGCCATCACAAGCTCTGTGCAGGAATTCACTTTTGTTCTAACCAAATACACTATTCTTCAAAGACACAAATGACATTAAATGTTTTGTAAATGAACCCACTGGAGTGCAAGAAAGAATATTATATTGAAGAACATTAAACAACCTGAAACAAAAGCAGATCATTTCCCAACCACAAATTGCAAATTAAAGAAGCAAAATTTTCAACCAATATTAAGTAAGTATTGCCAACATTTTAAAGGCAGAGCACAGCCAAATCAAAGAAACCAAGATTATCAAATGAAGACAAATGGTAAAAGAAAGAACATTAACCAGGAAAATAAAATCTTAGAAGCCCTGGACAGTGAAGGAGAACAAACAAATTTAAGTGTCTTAAAAATATTTGATTTCTATAGGATTATTCCATTGTTTTTGTTGTGTTTTTCCTCATAAGCTTTCTTGGCAGGAAGAGGCCCCAGCTGATGGTTTATCATGGTGAGTGTTTATTCACACACCACCCAAGCACCAAATTATGAAGAAGGGAGAGCCCATAGGTGGCCATTTTTTTAAAGCACAAAGGAGGCCTGGCTAGGAAAACACCTCGAAAACTAGATTCTTTCCATTGTACATCCCCCCAAAGAGGTGCTGACATTCCTTCCCGTTCTTCTCTGTTTGTACACACATTACTAAATGTGCCTGTTTCCCTCAACTTTCAGCTTCCCCAGAGTTTCTGGCCAGTTGGTCCATTTCTCCTGATCTCCCAGAGAGTGTTGGAAGCAGAGTGACCAACTGTTCATATGGTCATGTTACAGTTCTCTCTAAATGTCTTTATGTTGAAATACTGTCTCTCTAATCAGATTATTTTCTCTGCCAACACTTTGGCTTTTAAAGAACATTCCCAATAAGGTTAACACAATATATAATGTACATAGTCAGCACTCAGTAAACATTACAATGAAACTGAATTAAATTAAACCCCAAAGACATTTTTGATGAGAAATTACTTTCCTCTTTTAAAAGTATTCATAGAAAGTAACATCAGAATGCGACAATCTTCATTGTCCCCATATATAACAAGAGACCCTTCTCTCTTTCTCTTGTTTTCCAAATGGAAAGTAGGTGTTATGCCACACCAGGGGTTCACAACCTTGGACGAACATTTGAATCACCCGATAATTAAAAAAAATACACGTGCCTGCACTGAACGCAACTGGAAGACAAAGGAGTTTTAAAAGACCCTGGGTCACTCTAATTTGTAGACAGGGCTGAAAAGCACTGTGGTACCCCATGGATCTATGAATCAGGCAATCGATAGCATTTACTGAACCCCAGTGCTAATCTGTTCAAGGTTACTGGCTACTGCTTCACTGGGGATCTAGTTGCTTATTTTAGGTATGCCTAACTGTGTACGTGCTTTAGAGTTTTCAGACATCCAAATATCCTCTTTTTTCATGTATGGGTACTTTTCTTCTAGACATTTTATAGTAAACAATACAAGCATCTTTTAACTAGAATAAACTGGGGAGAAATAAAATCCAAGAAGTTTAGGGAGTTTACCAAGAATAACTTAGACTCGTTACATACTCCTAAAGGAAAAAAGAAGAAACTAGTTTATACTTTGCTAGGGCAGATTCCTAACCAAGTTCATCTGAAACTTGTATTTTTACATCCAAAGTAGCTTATTGTTGAGCTCTCACTACATGTCAGATACGGCAAAGCTCTTTTACAGATCATCTTATTTATTTAAACTGTTTGAGCTTTGTGCTACTTTAGCACCTGTTTAATATGCAAAGAAACTGAGGCTGGAGAAGATCAGAAACTTACTCTGCTTGCACAGTTACTGGGAAACACAGGCAAGATTCAAACCTGACTCCATCCTGTTCCAGAGCTCTTGATCTTTGCACTGTGCCCCAGGGCATAACTTCTCCCACCTGGTGCTGCTACATTGGGCCCCAGGGAATAAAGTCAACCACCTGGTGCTGCCGAATAAAGAACTGAATGACATGCTTAACCCCAAATGCACGGGTGATGGAAAAAAATAAATTGTGGAGGTTTTCCTCTTCATTTAAGTTCAACTGTAAGTCATTTATGAATTTATGTCTATTGCAATTGTGTTTGTAACTTTCCAGTAGAATGTGTTTTGGATGATCTTGTACAATTTCAAAGAAAATTCATGGGATTTTTCCCCCAGCGTTAAATGATGAGGAAGAGCAGCAGTGTAGCTGTAATGCCTTGTTTATTTATGAGGAAATTACAGAATATATTAACACAACTGGTTGATATTTAAATTCAGTGACAGTTCATCGACTGATTCTTGTCTATGCCATGGTGTTTTGTGCCTCTCCGAATGTGTGCACTTCCCCTGTGCACCTCTTCTCTCTGTGACCTTCCTCACCTTGGCCATGTCTACATGTTAAATTCCAGACAGTACTCCGAGATTTATGCCCATATTTTTCCCCTTGCTGACCTCTTCCAATTCCCACCCATGTGCCTAGAGAAATTTCCTTTGTTCCCCCTCTTGGCTTGTCCCTGTGACTTGCTCTGTTTTGGATCCCAAGGTCTTATGGCAGTGTCTCCTTTAGGAGGGAGGCGTCCTCTATGATTATGCTGGGGCTTGGATAAGTATACCACAAAGGCTCACATGTTGAAGGCTTGGCCCTCAGTCTGTGCAGTATTGGGAGGTGATGGAATCTTTGAAAGGGGGTGGGACCTAGTGGTAGGAAGGTAGGGAATTACATGTGTGCCCTTGAAGGGATATTGGGAGCCCTGATTTTCCGTTTTTTCTCCGGGCTTTCTTGCCAGCAGAGGGTGAGAGCTTCTTTTGTCACATACTCCTGCCATGATGTTCTCCTTCGCAGGCTCCAAGGGAACGACAGTGCCGTGGACTGAGACTCGGAAACTGTGGGCCAAAGTACACTTTTCCCCCTCTTCAGTTGATTCATCTCAGGCACGTGTTGGAGTAATAGGAAGCTGAGGCACATGGGTGGGGACTGTGTCATGACCCCCTGTGTCTCTAGTGCCTGGCATGTAGCATATGCTTGATAGACAGCTTGTTGTATTTTTGAGTGACTTGTGATTTAGCCGGTTTGGAATTTACCTAAAAGAACATATTGTGAAAGTTGAGCAGATCCTTTATCATGATCTAATTGGATTTCTACTCTATTTAAAAGCTTACCCACAATTTTTGAGAGGTACAGGCACGCACAGCAGGTAGATACATCTATTGCTGAGCGAAGACAGAGCCTTCTCTGAGAGTAATTGGGTGACATGCAGCACCAGTGGTAGTAGCGTGTGTGCATGTTGGAATATATGAATGTAAATCCTGGCCTCATGAGGTCAGTTTATCTCTTTTAAAGGTAATATTCTGTGTGATATTAAAATTTACTCCCACATCAAGAGATCCCTCTAATGCTATGTTTTCTAATACACAAGACTGCTCCTCCTGACATTCATCTGTGAGCTTTCCGTGACTGAATTAACCACTCTGAGAGAGAATTAATCCTTCCATGTGGGGTGTGGGTGTTAGTTTGTTATATGGGAAACAGTGTCTGAATCCAGCCTCTCTCTTCAAAGCTTTTCTTTGAAACAGATGTGCTGTCTCCTACTGAGGAGAGGTTTGGGGTTATGCCTCTTGGCTGCTCTGGCTTGGGCCCCATCTGCCTGGCTCTGGGCAGGTCCTCAACACAGCAGGGCACAATGATAATGGACTGTGGCAAATTGGGTGTTTGCAGAGAAACATAAAGAGTACTAGGTTCAGCCTATTCTGCTAAAATAATAAGACTCAGATCAGTTATTGGGCTGGGGGTGTAGCTTGTAGTAGAGCACTTGTGTTTATCCTCAGCAGTGTAAAAAGAAAACAAAACTAGAAAACAGTTATTGTCTGGTCTAAAGAATGCTGTGCACCTTGACAATACAGATTACTTTCCTTTGTATTCCCTGGCTTGACATTGCACATGGAAATTCACTCCATTTCTAAGATTATTTTCAGATTGTTTAACTTCTGGCTTTCTAGCTTAATATATGCCCCATGTGTCTGAATTATCCACAATGGAGGTGTTAAAAATAACTCATCACCTACCTTTAGGAGCCCTATGGGACACTTAAATTATATGTAATCATATGATTTTAAGTTTTACAAAGCTGTCCAAGAAATATGAAATTACCAGTTAAGATAGTTACTCAGATGATTCAGATTTAAAGTAGCCTTGTAAAAACTTTATTTGGTATGATTAATCATGATTACTTACTCATAGTGGTTGAACTCTCTACATAGCTTCAATTTTAATTTAGTTTGAATTTTAATTGAAGAATCACATCTGGTTTTCTAACTTGGCTAGAACTTAGAACACAGTGGATATAATCTGAGCTTTTACTCTTAGTGATTGGTCTGTTTATTCATTTTTTAAATGACAGCGTCTATGGCAACTATAAACTCCTGTATTTGTCTTGATGATTTCCAGAAATGTTACAATCTTTTACCTACCCAGTGATTCTATGTCTAAAGATTATTTACTGGCTGATCAATTGGGTACTGGAATTCTCCCAAGTAAGTAAAAATGATATACTTTTAACTTGTGACTCAGAAAGTAAACAAGCTTTGCCAATTCTGGCAGAGATAAATATCAGTCCTAAAATCTATTTCTAAGATTATGTTCAAAAGAAAAAACAAACTGTGATAGAGGAAATGAGAAAGGAAGAAAGGGAAAAAGAAAAAAAATGTATATACAATGTAGTTAAGGTAGTTATACAGCTAGTTTTTCTTAGTTCATTGAAAAGAAAGTTTTGTGCTAATATTACCTGGACAAGATATCATTCCTGTATCTCGCACTCTGAACAACTCCTAGGAAGACAACAATATGCGATGTATCAACTACTGCAGCTGTCCTACTAACCTGTTTTGAAACTCAGTTTCATGGTTTCTTTTTTCTCTTTAAAATTATAAAAAAAAGTTTTCTAAGTTTGTTTCAATGTCTTCTGGACTCCTAGTTCAATTTTCTTAAGTGCTGAAGTTTATCTGTGAAAAGGAATCTTATATTTTAACCTGTCCCACCAACCGTTTATGATTTCTGCAGTATTTTCCATAGTGTCAATTTCATGCTGTGGAAAGAGGGAAATAGTTTCCTGAGAAGTTACATTTTTCCTTATAAACCCAAGTATGGTTTTTAGAGTTCATTTGGTTCATCATGAGTTATCTGGATAAAATGAAACCATAAAGTTAATATTTTCTGCAAGCATATTAACCATCATGTTGCTTAATTTGATCTCCAGACACCCAGGAGATAGAAGGAAGCACTACTGGCACTTCCTGGACCCCTGTAGTATTTCTTTCCTTCTTTCATATCCTCTGGTCTATGAGATATATGGCATTTTAAGATACATTGACTATAAAGAGCAATCATGAATTCCAATGAAAGTGTATGAACTTTGGACACCAGTAGCATAGCCTTGTGACTGCTTTCTTATGATGTAGTTAGGGTTCAAATGGGGTGAAGCTGCTGGTCTTCAGGGTGTTGGACAAGACGGTCTCATTGGCTACCTACTGCTGAGAAGAGTATTTATTTTGTTTCTAGCACTGGGTGATCTGTTGGGACCTGGAATTCACTCAAGAACTTGAAAAAGAGATTAACTTTCCTGGAGAGTTGAACTCTAAAATTAAAACATATTGGATGGAAGAGTGGTATGGAGAGTCAGGCACTTGAATAGCTTGGGACTTTGGGAATACATACATATACTTTAGAACTAATAAGTTAATTTAGTGAGTTCCTAGAACATAAGGCCAATATATATGTTACATTTCTAAATATTAGCAAAGAATGACTGCAAATTTTCTGAATGAGTAGACCTAAACTGAATGCTTCCCTCAGCACTAGAGTTTTTTCAAAGTAAGATTTAATCAGTAGAAGGACTGAAGATTGGAAACCATGCTTGGAGCTGACTTGCAGGGTGGTATGTTCTTGAGCAGGTTGGTCTTTGGCTCTTGGTTATCTAAGCAAGAGGCACACAGGAAGACTCATTTTACCTAGAGGCAGTCACAAACAAGTAGTAGAGCTGTCTCATTGACTGGGCTGTGACTACTTTATTTGATGAAACATACCTGGGGGTATCAACGTTATTGAATTTTGTGCTTCTCAGAGTAATAAAATCTCACATATGAGAGTAGTCAAATCTCAAAATGTTGGATATGGTGATACTATGAAAGTCTTGTGTGATGTTATGAACTCTCAAAGAAGAGCATAAATCCAGTAAGATGGAAAAGGATGCTCTTGTAGGAGGAAAATTTTCTCATTACAAATTGTAATGTTTTTCAGGACTATTATAAATACATGCATTATATATATTTCAAACATACACACATTTATAAGTAACTGGCAAATTTACATGTCAGTGTTGACATAATCTCAAGAGCTTTAAAAATCATTACCCTGGTCACCTGGATTGGCTGCTCCCGATCTTCCCACAGAGAAGTAGAAAACCTTGGACCTGGGGTGTCCCCCAGACTTTCTGCCCAGCCCTGGGCCATGATGGGCACAGGTTTCCATATTTCCTTCAGCACCACAGAGGAAAGGTTAGGAGAGGAGAGGAAGGAAAGGTTATCCCTTAGCTGATCAGTGGAGAATGCCAAGTGTCTCATCTAGGCCTGGCCTGAGTTTGAATGTAGAGAGAAGCAAGACAATGGCTTCTTTCTGTAGCTCTTAATTATTGATGTGTGAATTGAATGTTCAAGAACATTCTCAGGTGAATGCAGGTCACATTAGCTATGGCCTATTTTCTACTTAATAACAAGTATGTTACATAAAGACATCAAAGGACTCTTGTATGGGCTTCCTTTGCCAACATACACTGTATTTTTTTTTTTTTTATCTTCATGATTTTGTAGGGCAGGTAGATGTTGGATGTTTTTCAAACAGAGAAAGAATCCTGGATTTAGTTCCAGATTCTCCTAATACCATTATGTATGGATTCAATTTCATCTTTAAAATAAGATGTTTCTACAACCCTCATTATTTTCATTCCTCATCTGATGACCTCGTGAAACACAGAGAGGTTGCTATTTCCTTAGGGTTTGTACTTTTCTATGCAGGTAGGGCTGTCTCTAAGCTTGTCAGAGCATGCTCCTCTAGCACTTAGTGACTCCTGACTTGGACTGTTGGATGGTAGTGATGTTTGAAATGGATACCAGCAGTGGTCAACACCAGATGGGTGAGTATGGTCTTCTCTGTGGTCATTTCAGCCTCAAGTCTTCCCTGAAGAGATAGGTAACCTAAGGAGTACAGCCATGAACAGTAATTTCCTTGGTTATATTGCCTACTGATGAATGATGAAGGGTCGAATTATTTATAGAGATCTGTTAGGCTTTTAAATATGCTCTAAGGGAGAGAGAACAGTGACCATGCTGGTGTTTTGGGAGCTATTGTCCTAGCTGGAGTTGATTGTATAATGCTGAAATTGTTGAGTGACCTACTCATTAGGAATATTTAACTTTCTTGCTCTGTTTCTTTGCTGTGTAACCTTCTGATTTTAACTTGGCTTTCATTCTAGACTCAATTTAATCAGTCAGTGAGTGTGTTTTGTCTCTGTCATGTGCTGGGCATATACATCTGGAGATAAGAAATGTGGTCTCTGTTCTTGTTCCTGTGGGGCTTATGGTCTACTTGGAGTGAAGGAAGGAGAGAGAAGCAAAATTTATAAAAATAATTATTTTAGGATGAGATGCCTATTGGAACAAAGGTGTGAACAGAAGGTAGTGGGAGGAATGAAATAGGCAAGGCCCAAGTTTATGTAGAAGTGAAGAAGAAGAAGAAAATTCTTCATCTAGGAGGTGACAGCCTGACTCTTACAGAGTAGAAGAGATGGAGAGAAGGTTTCCAGTGTTAGATCAGTCACTTGACAGACATGGAGGCAGGGGGAAGCATAGCTTCTTGAAAAAATAATGCTATATTTTGTATCAGAAACTTGATGTGGACAGGATCATGGGCAGGTGTATAAGAAAGAAAGGCTATGAAACTAGTCAAATTGATGTCACACTTAGAATGACTTTGGTTTCTAGAACAAGGTTTTGGGTTTTATGTTGCATAAAATAATAAGCCAGCAGAGAATAGAGTTTTTGTGTCACACAAGTAGAATGCCATTCTGTTGGAAGTTAGCTCTTGACTGAAGAGTATTGTGGTTTTAATTATACTTTTTCTTCTAGATCAGTGCACCCACAGAGTTTCAGGCTCACTGGCAACTACTTAATTTATCAGTGAAGATTGGAAAAGTGGTGTAATTTGCCATTCGGTCTGTAATAAATTTGTGAGTTTCAGTCTCTTCTGGGGTCTTATCAACTATGAGTATTCCAGAATCTGGATCCAAATGGAGGATGGAATGGAAGACCATTCTGTGATGCTGTGAAGTTTCCTAGTTCCTTCATCAGTGTGCCTGTAACTCTCAGTCAGCAGTACATGAGGCTGAGACTCCAAATACTCTGTCCTAACCCGTCACTAACATGTGGGCATGCAACCTCTGATTTCAAAAATCTGAATACATTATATTTTAGTCTCTGTCTCACAGGAACCACTATGGATGGCATGGTGGCTGTAAATGTTAGCCACTGTTGCTATTTGTGGGGAATGGTGTTCTCTGATGTCTATGCATCCTCAAGGTATCTATGATATTCTGTAGATGTGGGAGGACCACCACAACAATTCACTGAACAATGACTTCACAGTCATATTTTTCCAATAAATAATTCTTGAACTGCTTCAGGAATCTGCTGATACTCTGCATTACTTGTAAATATAAAATTGCTTTAAATTGATTCAACTCCACTGGAGAGTTTCCTTAAGAAAGAGGCTCATTATATCAAGGATGTGAGCAACTGAAATTTATGGAGAAGAGAATTCAAGGCAGCAAGTCACAGATGCGGGTTGATATGCGGGATTTGTTACACAGCGGATGGCTGGAGTCATCTGTAATCTCAAGAAACACTGTCTCATTGGTCCACTCCTGATCGCAAACTTTTCTTCCTCTAAAGTAGGATAACATTTATTCGATACTAATATATCAACACTAAGCATGACTAGATAAAGGAGTGGGCTGCTTTGTGTTTCCCCCAAAATATGTGTTTTAAAGGTCATAGCTATGTTCTGATAGTACTGTCAGGAGGCTGCTAGATACCTTGGGGGCTCTAAGAAGATACGTTGATTAGAAAATGTCTTTCTCTGTAGGGAAGGTAATCTCTCTACGGCAGCCTCTCTGTTAGCTTTGTTAGTCTCCTACCGGCTGCTAAAGAACAGCAGCAAGTAATGCTTACCTCCCAGGACCTACACCGGGTACCAAGAAGACCAAATAGCAATGTGTGCTAACTGTTCTCAGTAATACTTAAAGGAAGGCAAACTTCCAGAGTAGATTTTCAATGTGTCAAGGTGATGAATTAAAAGAGAATTTTACACCCATTTTGCTTTCTGGTCTGTAGGGCAATAATATTCTGGGGTGCTTGACTGAGAGACATGGAATGGTTTAGATTTCACTGTGTGCATGACAAGTGTGAAATTACAACAGTTTCAGGAGCATGATTCAGAGGTGTTTTTTTGTCCTCAGTGTTCTCAAATGTTTCAACCAATTGAGATAAAGATAAAATCTGAATTGGAACCACAACTTTAATCTCATCTTTTGCTGGTAGGGATTGAGTTAATTTATAAAGACTAAAATTTAAGTCCTTTATTTCTGAACTCTTTATTTCCTTTACATTTCAATGTATGTGTGTGTTCTTGGGGCAAGGGATGGGGGTGCAGGCAGCAAGGACAAGAAGCAGAGAAAAGCGCTTAAAATTGCCTCTTACCCTTCTAGAGAAACATCTCTCAACTCTCCTTGTTTATTCTTAGGGTAAGTGGTTTCACAAAGTGCTGGGTAGGATAATTTTCCTGGGTTTTAATGACCTGAAGAATTATTCAAACTTTCTTCCAGAACATTAACTGGAAAGGTTGTGGTCTGGTATGGAGTTTCCCCTACTGTTTTTCTGGATGGTCATCTCCAGGCTCAGCAGGCCACCCCAGAGCGACCCTCAAGGAGCTGGAGAGCTTGCTTCTTCTGACCACTCCTGTCTGCTTAGCTCGAGTCTGCAGTAATTTCTGGTGTTTGGTGTAGATTCGCTCCCCATGTGTGGTCTTCTCGCGGATGGGTACAACTCAATCCTCAGAACAGGTGTTCAAAGATTGTTTTTATCGGTACATGTTTGGAGCCCCTAGTGATTACAGCCATTGTGGGAAGTCGGTACCTGTACATAACACATCTCCACTCTTTAATTCTTTTTATTCCCCTTTCCACCCCCATCTCTTGTTCTCTTTCCCATTTGCCAAAGTTCTGTCTCTCTGGTTTTTATTATCTATCTTTTATTTTGCTCTTTAGTTTATTTTTATGTTGAGTTTCTAAAATAATGGAAAGCATGCAACATTTAAGCTTATGTGTCTGATTTGTCTCCCTTAACATTATGGTCTCAAGATGGATCCATTTTCTTATAACTGACTCTCAAATTTATCTTTCCTTACAGCAGAATAGTCCTCCATTGTATAAAATACCACATTTTTCATTTATTCATTCATCTTTTGATGGACATATAGGCCACTTGCAAGATTAATTATTATGAATTGTGCTGCCATAAACATGGGTATCCGTGGACTGCTGTGACATGATTTCTGCAACAGTGTTTCTTTACCTCTTTGGGGATGACACCTAGAAAGGGAAAAGATGGGCACATGGAACTTCTAGTTATAGCTTTTTTGAGGAATCTCCATACTGATTTCCAGAGTAGTTGTACCAGTTTCCATGGCCACTGGAGATGAAGAAATGTTCTTTTGTCCTCGCAGCCTCGCTAGCATTTGTTAGGATTTGATTTCTTTATGACAGCCATTGCGTCTGGAGTGAGATAGAATCTCAGTGTTGTTTTAATTTGCATTTCTCTAATGTCCAGAGTTGTTGAACACTTTTTCATGTATTTGTTGGTCACTCAGCCTTCTTCTGGGAAGTGTCTATTCATTTCAGTTGCCCATTTTTTGATAGGGTGTTTTATTTTGGGGATCTAATGTTTTGGACTCTGTGTAGTCCAGATACTGGTGTGCCTCATGGCACATATTAACACCTTCTCCCAGTCCTATCCACCCAAGTTCCCTGTCCATATTAGAAATTGTCTTCTCTTGGTCTCAAGTGTTATTTAAATGATGAAGAATGATTCTATATAAATCATTTGTAGTCCTCTTAGAAGTCTTTCTCTTTTAATTAGGGGCTTATTCTGGAATGAACAGTGGTTATTTCTATTTCCATAAAGGTCTAAGCTTATTTATTAAAATTTGCAAATTTTATTGAATGTAGTTAACAAATAAAATGATATATAAGTATACAACATTATATTTTGATATACACTGAGAAAAGGTTACTAAAATAAAGCTAATTAACATACTCATCACTTTATATACTTAGAGCTAATCCTAATTTCCTCTGCTTAGAAACATTTCATAATGGCACAGGTCAAAAAATACTCTTAAAGAAAAAGAAAACTATGTTTAGCTCCTTGAAAAATATGTTCAGATACAGATTAAAACAGTTAAATGGACATCATTTTAGGTGACTTATTGATATCTCTATATGCATTTATTCTCAAAATGCATTTTTGAGAATAAAAAATTGACAATACCATATATATAGTTTTTTAGCCTGCTGTTTCATTCAATGGAGCTTACTGGACATATTTTTGCCTCAGTAAATTCATGTCAATGTCATGATCTCTTAGTGATATAATTAATAACTGTGTCCCCCCTCCACCCCCCCTTTTCCCTCCCATTCCCTTCCTCTTGTCCAGTAACAATCTCCATTTGCTTTCACATCATCTTTTTAGAGTCCACATATTAAGGATAACATGTGATACTTGTCTGAGTCTAGTTTATTTTGCTTAACGTGATGATTTCCAGATCCGTCCATTTTCCTGGAAATTATATAATTTCTTTCTTCTTTATGATTTAATAATACTCTATTGTGTGTATGCTCCTCACCTGTTAATCAGCATCTGAGCTGGTTTCATACCTTAACTATCACGAATTGTGCCCAAATAAACATGTGCATGCGGGGAGTCCTACAGTGTGCTGACTTTATCCACACCAGGGAGTGTTGTAGCTGGTTGTATGGTAGTTCTGTTTATAGGTTTTTTGAGGAACTGTTGTTTAGTTTTTATAGTGGTTACAAATTTACACTCCCAACAGGAGTTCAGAAGGCTTCACTTTTCCCCATATCCTTGCTGACAGGTCTTGTATTTTTCTTTTTTAAGACAGCCTCTCACTGTGTAGTCCAGGCTGGCCTTGAACTCCAGTGATCTTCCGGCCCGAGCCTCCTGAGTATGCCACCGTGTCTAGCTTGTGTTTTGTATTCTTGATGATGACCTTTCTGATGGAATCTCAGTGCGGTTTTTATTTGCATTTCTCTATTGGGTAAATATAAACATTTTTCACGTATTTATGGGCCATTCATACTTTTTAGAAGTGTCTGTTTATTCACTTGCCCATCTATTAGTTGGGCCGTTTGATTTTTTTGTGTTTTTAAAGGTCTTTACATATTGTAAAAGTCCTCTGTCAGAGGGTAGCTGGTAAAGATTTTCCCATTTGGTAGGCTGTGTTTTTTCCCCGTTGGTTGTTTCTCCTATTGTGTTTGCCGTACATTTTTTTCTAGCACTTTCAAAGTTTTAGGTTGTATACTTAGGCGTTTGAGCTGTTTTGAGTTGATTTTTGCATAGGGTGAGAGACAGGGATTTAGTTTCATTCTTCTACAGATGAATATTCCATTTTCCCACCACCATTTGTTTAAAAGGCTGTGTTTTCTCCAAAGCGTATTTTTGGCTGCTTTGTACAGAATCAGATGGTTGCAGTGTTACGGGTTTGTTCCTGTGTTTTGCTTTCTGTTCCTTCAGTCTCTGTGTTTATTTTTCTGCCTCTACCATGCTGCTTTTATAGGTATTGCTTTGTAGGATAATTTGAAATGAGGAATTGTAATGCTTCTTTTTGCTCAGGGCTTCTTTTGCTATTCTGGGTCTTTTGTTTTTCCTTATGAATCATAGCAATTTTTTCTAGTTTGTTAAAGAATATCATGGCACTGAATTTTGGTAATATGGCCACTTTATCAATGTTAATTTTACTGGTCCATGAACATGGAAAGTCTTTCAATTTTCTAGTGTCTTCTTCAATCTCTCTCTCTTTGTTTTTTTGAGATGGGGTCTCACTATGTAACCCAGGCTGGCCTTGTACTCTGGTGATCCTCCTGTCTCAGCCTCCCTGAGTGCTGGTATTATAGGTGTGTGCCACCAAACCCAGTGTCTTCTACACTTTCTTTCCTCAGGGCTTCCTAATTTTCACTGTAGAAGTCTTTCATCTCTTTGGTTAGGTTGACCCCTTGGTATTTCATTTTATTTTATTTAAACCATTTTGAGTAGATTGTCTTCCTGATTTCTTTCTCAGCAAGTTCATTACTGATGTCTAGAAGAACTATGCATTTTTAAATGCTGAGTTTTCATCTTGCATTAAAATTTTATATAGCATTTTAAAGGTTATTTTTAATTGACAAGTAAAAATTGTATATATTTATTATGCACACAATATGTTGTGTTAATTATGTGTATATTGTTGAATGGCAGCCTGAATTTTTAAAAGGGTACCTAGACTCACTCCCTATAGGTACACTAACAGTTCTTTGTGTTTTCCCTCCTATATGGTTGTAATTACCTTTTTCTTTTCTTTTTTGTTAGGGATCTGTGATGTAGACAGCTTGAAGGTGATAAGGAATCCATGATGGTTTGGAGAACAGTATAATTAATAGAAGCCTATTAAGGAATATTAATATCAATGAGCCTGTCTCCAGGGCTTGCTGGTGGCAGAGGTTTGTAATCCCTGTATTCTGGGAGGCTGAAGCAGGAGGACCCCAAGTTCAAATCCAGCCTGGGCAACCTATTGATATAGTGAAACCCTCTTAAAAAAAAAAAAAAAGTTGGGCATACAGCTCAGGGGGAGGCACTGGGTTCAGCCCCAAGCGCTCCCTCCCTGATAAAAGAATCTGTTTCCTGTGGGTCAGATGGGTTTAGATAAACAGATGCATACATCATTTTGTTCTTTCATGTTACAGTAGTTTAGGAAATTCTCAAAACGAGGGTTTAAAAAAAAGAAATAGGTAAGAAATTGTGCATCTACCTATTGATTATTCTAGAAAAGGTAGCCGTTCAACATTAAGTCCACAATTTTTTACTGAGAACTGGCCCTGTGCCCGGCACAGTCGGCAGATACAGACGGGGAGCAGTCGCTCTCTTAGGGTTAAAACCTGAGACGCGTCCCTTTTCGGAGCTCGCTTTGACCGCTAGTGACTTGGTGGCACCCTTATGTTGTTCAGTCAGCTTCCCATCTCCTGGTTGTCTTTCAAGAATGTATTGCCTGTCGGTAGAATTCTATACTGCCTTTAATGGGCTGTGTTTTGAATTCAGGAAAATTTCCCTGACTTCACCTGTGGCTTTTGGTCAGCAAACCTGTTTGCTGGTCTTGCTCCCTGTTGAACTGAAAATAAACCCTATGTGTTATGCAACATTGGGCACATATGGACCTTGAGACCATAATATTAAGTAAATCAGAAGTAAATCAGACAATGGAGCTGAAATGTTGTATGTTTCCTCTTAACCCAGAGTATAAATAAGTTAAAGAGCAAAATAAAAGGTAGATAATAGGAAAGAGGAAGATAGGTCTTTTGCAAAAGGAAGGGGACCAAGAAATGGAGGGAGTAGGGAGAGGTGGGAGGATAAGGAGAGAGAAAAGAATTCAGTTGTGTTATGTACATGCAGCAACTCCCCATGCAATGCGGTCAGTACATACTACACACATGTACTAATAAAAAATTTAAAAAGATACGTGAACTAATGGGCCCTGGTGACTGGCTCTGTGTTTCGCTCATTGTGACGTCACACTGTGTTCTTTCAGAAGATTCTGGTCAACTTCCTGGTGGCAAAGTGGGTCTGTGGTGGTGAGGGAGGCACTGGTATTGACTGCAGTCAGCTGCACTGGGCCCTCAGACAGCATCGTGTTGACCAATCGTAGAAGGGATACATTTATTTTCCTGCTTTGTGCTCAGGGAAGCAGATTTGGATAAATAATAATTTTTCAGCTATAGTTGAGAATGTTCTGACAATCAGATTTTCCTGGGCATCTGAGATGTAAGGAGGATACAGAAAGGTCATTTATTCCTGAATACATTTTGAGAAAGAAAAAGAAAACAAAATAAAGATTCTGAAATTCTCCTCCCGCCTTTCAAAAACTGAGTGCAAAAATTAAAGGGAAAGACTAGACCTTAGTAACCAAGACCTCGATAATATTCACTCGGTCTTCCTTTTGATATGGTACAAATGTCAGAATATATACCAACCCCAAAATTAGGTTGTTTTTCATTTTTCCTTGAGAGCAAATAAACACAGTGTTTTGTCCAATTTGAATGTACAGACTCTTTCAGGGTCAGGTAAAATAGGTAATTTATGCCTGTGATATGTGATTGATTAGTTGCCTATATATCACATTTTATATAAAATAATATATTGATATAGAAATACTTTTTTATATCCTGGTATTTCATTAGATAATTTTACTTAAATTCTCTGCATAGTTCTTCAATGCTAGTGTGATTTTTATCCACAGAACTTTTTGAACCACTTATGGATGTTTCCCTACGATATGATGTTTCCCTTCACTTGTTTGAGTTATGATATTGTTTGATTTAGTCAGAGGGTGACACTGGAGATTTTGGTCCCTTTATAATTTTTGTCTTATAATCATGTACTATAAAATTTTCTCAAGAGTCTGCTTGCAGTGCTAAATCTATTAAGTGTCTCTGCCTCTTAACTGATTTTTAAAATTCTCTCTTCTTTCTTTCTTTCCCTCTCTCCCTCCCTTCTTTCTTTTTCCTTTTTTGTTTTGTGAGACACAGTCTCACTCTGTACCCCAGGCTAGCCTCCAACCACTCTGATCCTCCTGCCTCAGTCTCCTGAGTGCCGTGATTTCAAACATGCACCACCATGCACAGCCTAAAATCAGTTACTGTGAGTCTGATGTAATTTCGGCCAACATTACTTTGCTGTAGAGACTGAAACAATTGAGAAAGCATCCTGAAGCGTTAGAAATGTTGTAAAGATGTCACTGTATGGTGAGTATCTTTTTTTGGAAGAATATTTCATGGTGAGAGATAGAAGCTAGGTTTACATTCTTGACTGTGTAATTCAGGATTTTGAAGCATATCTGCAGTGACGATGAACATAAGATGATGTGGAGATGTATGATCAGTGCCAGGAACCCTATAACGTGTATACGATCCAGTCTTTTGTTTTAAGCTCTTTGCTTACAGGGAAGATGTCCAGGCTGAAGGTAAGATGATGGCAGACTTTCCTGGGTAAGAGCACTGGGTAAAATGTGTACACCAGGGATCAAAGCTGAATGCAAAACACCTGATACACTGGGAGGCCTAGAGGGGTCCCTTCCGATTCTGCCGGGCAGTCATGCCGGGGTGGGTGATGGTCCCGTGGCCCGCCGCTTCCCTGCTGCTCTATGCCGCCTTGCTCACACCTGACGCCCAAAGGAAAAAGCAGGAGGAAGTAGAGTAGCGTGAGGCGGGCAGGGCAGGTCTCACCCATGAAGGGCAGGGTGTGGAGAGCCGCTGGGGAAACAGCCCCACGTCGGCTCTCTCCTGGGCACAGGTGCACCACTCCCCTTTGACAAATACTTTCGGGAGCTGAGCGAGTGCCTGGTACCTTGCTGGCTGTTAGAGGTGGAGCATGTGGCTCATCCCAAAGAAGACTAAAACTGCTCTTCCTGTTTTCCAGGAGCACATGGGGCCTAGAAGTGGAACAAGCCTGTGATCTGAGCCCTGAGAAGGTAGGAAAAATAATCAAGCTTCCGGCATAAAGTGGAAGTGTTTCTATGGGGCACGACAGAGCAGGTAGATGCCCAAGAAGAGGAGTGAGCTGAGGGTAGCACGCGGGAAGCTCCAGAATCAAGGAAAACAGAGAAGTAAGCCATTATCGGTGCCACCCAGAGTTCAAAGAGGGAAATAGACAGGCTCCTGGCACGGACTGGAAAGAGAGCAGTGATTCCGGGCGCAGAAGAGCTGGGCAGCCCAGCTGAGGGTATGCCCGCAGGGCATGCCCAGGGTGAGTGTGGGGCCGAGGGCCAGAGCTACTGGCAGCTTTCCTTATCTGGAGCTGTTGCCAACCCAGGGTGCTTTGTGTAGGCTTTTGCTTTAAGAGTTAGGTGCCTTCTCTTTGGTTGAGAAATGCCTCCTGGATTTCTCAAATGATGCGGTAGAGGACCAAGCCAGTAAGAGATTGCCTGTACTTCTGTCTCATGAAATTAGAGACAAGATCATGTTTGTATCTCATGTGGTGAGCATTTCAAACCTATCCAGTTTTGCAGAGTCATATCAAAGTATTCCAGGATTGTGATTGACTTACTGCTGTGTGCTAGTTACAGTGATGAAATTTTAAAAGCTCATAAGCACTGTCTAATAGGCACTGTTATTTCCTTTCTGTTATTTTACTTTCAAAAATAATATTACTTTTTCCATTTCATTTCATTCTTAGCTCAGTGCTTTAGAAATCTTTGTTGCAGGTGACAGAAACCCATCTTGAATAAGCTTGAGCAAGAAAACCTGCTACGTGGAATTTGCTATATGGTTTCTTAACACTGGGACACAAAACCCAACATGCAGAACTCTAAGGAGGAAAGGTTTATTTTGGCTCACAGTTTATAGAGGTTTCAGTCCATTGTCAAATGACTCCAAGGCAGGGAGACATGGCAGAGGGACCTGGTAGAGGAGAAACAGCTCACAGAATCAGGAAGCTGACAGGGATCAAGGGAGGAGGAGTGAGATAGACCTTTCCAGGGCATGTGTTTTGGTTACTTTTCTCTTGTTGCTGAGACAAAATACCCAACGTCCACAATTAAGGAGGGAAAGGTTTATTTAGCTCACAGTTTGTGGCAGTTTCAGTCCTTACCCAGCTGGCTCCAAGGCAGAGTGGCATATAGCACAGGAAAACAGTTCATGGCAGCAGAAAACAGCAAAATCAACAATAGCAAAAACGGAGGAGCAGAAAGAGCAAGGCTCTTTCCTTCCCTTATACTGTATTCAGTCTGCCCACCCTAGGGTGGGTGTAGTACTTGTGCCCACAGTCCCAGCATTGGACCATGAATCAATCACAAACTAGAACCCGACACCCAAGATTGCAAGAGGCTTTGGGAGAAAATCTGGACACAAACTGTGACAGTGCATCCCCATGATCCACCTCCTCCAACCAGGCTTCTCCTCCCCAAATCACATTTAGCTATAAACTAATCAGTGGACAGATCCACTGCTGAGTGCCACGTCTCCAGGATCCAGTGACCTCCCCCAAACCCAGCCATGAGCCCATGAGGCTATAGGGGAACATCTAGATGTAAGCCATAACGATACAGCACACACTCTGAGAGCAGAAATATAGCTAAACCTTTAGAGTATTGTCCCAATCATCTGTAGCCAGGCCAGACTCATGCCAGCCTAACATGGTGGCTTCTGCTATACTGATGAACTCTGAGCTGAAGGAACAGGGGACATTTAGCTCAGAGGACAGTTTCTAGAAGGGGTGTTCTAAGGCAGACAGTCTCTGCTACAGTTAATAATCATGGCCTTGAAATTGGTAGTAATCTATACCTCACTTGCAAGATGGCTCAATGAAGCTGATAATATTTCATATGTTATAAGACTATATGGATGACATTACCTGATTCTGGAACCCCATGTGCTCAATGCAGTAAAGCAACAAGTGTGTCTGCTCTCATTTTATAGATGAGCAAACCAACATGTAGAGAGGTTATGCAGCTTGCCTGAGGATGAACAGATGGTAACTTATAGAGATGGAACACAAGCCGTTCCCACCACATCCTCCTTCTACAGCCTTCTATTCTTAAAATAAACTAACTCTGTTGTTCAGGTCATTTTCATTTATGTTAAGGAAACAACATTCTGGATTAATTTTAAGTAAAAGTACCCCGAAGGCAGGCTGAGTTTTCACAGTTGGACAGCTGATCATCTGGTGGGGCGGCAGCATTTTCATGCTGCTCTGGGTTGGGAGAAAGATCATTGCCTGTGCTCCTCATTTCTTTGATTTGCTATTGGCATCTCTACTTTCCTCCATACTTTTTAACATTCAAGCCAGATGCCAATTGTGTGTGAAAACACACTGCGACTCTAATACATCAAGATGCCAATTGTATGTGTAATATTTGACCAGATGTGACTATTTCAGTAAACTCCTGGGGACTTATGTTCCAGTGTCAGTGCTGAACAACAGGAAGACTGTAAATTCCACCAGCTCACTGGAAGACTTGCATATGCCTTGTACTTATAAATACCCGACAGATGCAACACACTCTAAACTTGACTTTTTGGTACAACAGAGGTGTTGTGTGTTTTTTCCCATGGTAGCTCACAGAAATAAAAATCAATGGGACCTCCTAAATGTATCACTATCATTACTGATCACAGCAATTGACTCCCTCAAGATGCATCTTGAAAGAAAAGAATGTGTCAGCAATAGCTCACAGATATATTGTAAAAAATCGTAAGAGGTTGGATCACACTAACTGGCTTAGGGAAATTCCTCAAAAGTTAGAGAAGGTGGGATTCAGTTCTGGAACCAGAATCACAATACTGCCAATGACACATGATAGAGGTTAGAATTTTGAGCAGTACCCATCTCCTGTTCTTCTCCCCATCCTCCAGAGATGATGGCCTTATCACTGAGTAACAAAAGCACAAGACAGGAGCACCTCAGGAGGGTTTACTGCACAGCAAGGCTGTTTTTGGATCTGATAGGAGTTAAGAAGACCCTCTGGGGCTCAAGGCCTCCAAACTTTGCCCAGAGAATCTCCACTGATATGAAAGCACAAGCAAGGCCAGCAAGAAAGCTGGTGATAAGCCACTCTTCGTGTGATGGCATCCTAGGAGAGAGTCTGAGGCTCTCGGCATGCTTTGGAGCTGGCCAAGGTCTGGTAGAAAGAGAGTGCTCATCCTGACCCGCACGCCCTCTGGCAAACACTTGGTTTAGCTGCTCTACCTTTTGGCCAGGATCAAGTGTAGTATCTATTCTTGCTGGTTTAGCCTCTGATATGTTTCCTATTCAAGAACAATGTATTAAATGGACATTTGGGGCAGGGAGATGGAATAGGAGCTTTCTCCGTTCCCTCTATCTGTAGATCTGGCACCGCATCAGCCCCAGGAGTGGCACACCCTTTGAAGGACATTAGGCAAGTCCTATTGTTGAGAGTAACAGCAAACATTATCAGGTTATTACTGGTCTATGCACTTTTTCTTGGTCATTTGACTTTCAGAACAACCTAAGGAGGAAGATACACCTGGTGTTTTCCTGTATTCTAACGAGAGAACAAATGTTTAGAGAGAGAGAGTAACCTGACTAAGTCGTATTTGTTGGGTTGTGCGATTCTTCATCCCACGGAGAATGGCATTTTCATTCTACTAATATCCACTTATTAGTTAATAATGAGTTAATAGTTTCTTAAAGGTGTTATGTTGGCTGTTTCCAGGCTGTTACTGCTCATCTCTGCCAAAGCAAGCCACGTCCAAAGCAAGCTGCTGGAACTGTGGGACTTGACTCCCACTGTTTCTACCATAAGCTCTTCCATGGACCCAGGGACCTCTATTTGGAGCAATTAGAAAATGTATCCTTACTTTCTTTATTTGTCAGTTTAACATAAACTGTCTTAACAGTTCTTATTTATCATATTTTATTGTTTAATTTTGTTTGTCCTTTCCACTCAGGTTGTAAACTTCTTCATAGCAGGGGTTAAATAATTCTGAGAGAGTACACTGCAGGGCACATTAGGAGCAATAGTCTTCATATTAGTTCAGATTAAAGCTGTATTGGTTATCCATCACTGTGTACAAATTACCACAAACACAGTAGCCTCACATCACACATGTAATATAATTTCTCTGAGTCAGAAGCTACACTTAACTGGTTTCTTCAGTGGTGGTGCACTCACATTGGCTGGGCTTGGTTCTAATCTGAGCCTTGAGTGATCTCAGATCTGCCTAAAATGTTCTTTCCCTCTGGTTGTGGGCCAGAAGACTTCAGCTCCTTGCTACTTATCAGGTGGAGACCACTATTAGAAAATAGAGTCTACCACCACCCCAGTTTCCCATTATGTGGCTCATTATGCACAGTGGTGGTCTTTATTTTCCAAGCCAGCAACTGAGAGAAGTATCTGGTGAGTTTGCTAGTAAAATTGCTTTCATAAAGCGATGTAATCTTGCAAAAGACATCTCCTCCCTTTACTATAATCTCATTGACCACACACCCTACCCACTCTAGAAGGGATGGGGTTACTCAAGGGGGTGAGCCACAAGAGCTGGGGTTCATAGGAAGATCACCTACAATCTACCCACCCAAAAGTGAAAGAAGCAGGCAATACACAAACATTGGAGATTTAAATTCATCTAGCAAATCACTAACAGTATTTAAAATAAAACTAAAGACCTGATGCTGATCTTCTTATTCCAATTATGAAATTAGCAGTACCACAGCTCAGATGATGTTGATTAGGGAGCAGGCTCTGGCTTGTGGAGATGCAGCCCAAGAAGGCATCGGTTAGGCTGTGTGTGTGTTGAGGGAGATAACTTTTCTGTGAGTGGTCACTGTCCAAAGTGATGTGGGAGGCTCAAGCCCTACTCTTACTGGAGGTGAGACACATGGTCAACCAGTCAGAATTCATTCAGCCTCTTAGAGAAGTTGGCCAGGTGATTCATCCAAACTACAGCTTGGAAGAACAGGAATGGAACCTACTGAAAGAGGAAGCTGCTAGGTGGAAGCTGAGACTGAGCTATCAGTATACAGAATGAGCCAACATGCAGGTGGGGTTGTGCCTCTGAGGCTGGTGCTCACCCATGGGCCTGGTGTTGGCTGCCTCTGTGCACAGAGTGATGACTCCCCCTGGTTTCTCTCAGGGAGCCCTGGCTGAAGGAACAGACAGAATTCTCTCATGAAATCCAAGCTCAGATTCTACATTGATCAAGATTATGAGACCTGTGCATAGGTACATTTCCTCCTCTGAACATCAGGCGCAGACATTTAATAATTCTCAACAGGATTTCAGGTTTTTTTTTGCTTCCTCTCTTCCTCCATTGTTCAAACACACTAGCTTTTGTTAAAACCTTTAGATTTCTCTCTGTTTTTCTTTCTTCATTGAAATTCAGTGATAAAATCATGTTCACTGAACAAATTGGATTGGATATTCTTTTCTGCATATTGCTTATTTATTATATAACTTCCTATGCCTTTTTAAATCACACATATTTTATGGGGTCTTTCTCCTGTGACTCATTTTTGGAGCTGGTCCGAGAAGGAGTTATTCTCCAGACGTGGCACCATTGACCCTCGTTTCGAACTAGATTTTTTATTTATTTTTAAGAAGATATTTCATTCAGAGAATCCCCACTGAGCTTTTTACTGTGGAAAATGAGGGTCCATAAATCATCCCCCTCAGAAAACTATAAATTTTATACAATTGAAACATTCCATGGGCTGAGCTTGGCACTTTGATGAAATCGCCCCTTTCCTCCTTATAATTTATGAGCTTTCTCCGCTCTCCTCCCTCCCGTTCATCATCGCCTTGCCCTCCCAGCAAGAGTGGGGGTGGCGTCCTGACTTTAAATTGCTCACCGGGGTTTACTCAGTATAACTTGTGAGCAAATTCATATCAACCCTCACTATTACATCGTATCCAAAGTGACGAACAATAAAACTCATTTTCTCCTGGCAGGTGGAAGGGACATGGGTTGGTGATGGAGGAGGGAACCCTGTCTGGTGCCCCAGGAAAAAACAATCATTCTAAGCCCAGTGGCATGGGTTGCAGCCATCCCATTTCCTGTAAGAAAGGCCCCAGTTTCGTCACCTGTAGCTCAGAGCATGAATTGTCTCTATGATTCTTTTCAGGGCCTACATCTTCTGATTCAACGAATTGAAGATGGTTCTTAACTTGTTACTTCTTTTAAAGGGCAATTATGAAAACCAGTGTGATGTAGCTCAGGGGTCCAGTTTCGGGTGTGGGTGGTTAACCCTTGTTTTTCAAGGGAAAGGAGAGAACATAGTAGCAGTCAGGAGGAAAGCACACTGATTCTTGCCTGTTAGGTTTGCCTGGTTTATGATGTCCTTGAAACCAGTGATTGTATCCTATGTAACTAGGAAGTTCTGGCTCCCAGTACAGCACCCAGTGCCTGAGTTTCTGATCAAACCCTCCAGTGAGTTCAGAGAAGGCAATGGTGTGTAAGCCCATTGATTTAAGTCCCTAAAGCAGTGCCACACATGCAGGAGGTATGCAACATGTAAGTGGTGAATTCTCAATGAATAGCTCCTTGCTGTCACTAGGATCCTGGAGTTTCCCTTTGTGTCTACCACCAGGCCATGCTACATCTTTGTTTAGATTGCCATGTTTTTCCTGATTAGAACTCTTGGTAGATCTTGTAAGACATTGGCAGCGTTTTGGCTTCACCAGTGCTCACAGTCTTGGTAAGAGTTTTGCTACTAGAGGAACAGGCTAAAAATCTAAGATGGAGGTGATATGGCCAAGTGGTTGAGCTTTAGGTCTGCAGCAAGACTCAAAGTTCAGTGTGGATTCCAGCATTTAAAGGTACCATGGCCTCACACATTTTCCCCTTGCTAGGCTCCACTCTTTTCTGGCCGGTAGGAGCAATAGTGCACTAGTCTCTTTGTGCAGAAGGGAGGGTCCAAGTGATTGTCCATGGCAGACAGAGTGCTTACCTTGGTGCCGGCAGCTGGTGAGTCTTCAATTAATGTGAGCTGTGAATTGAGAGTTTTATTATCATTAATAGTGTTGGCTTATGAATCAGTAATGGCTACCATTTTTACTTTTGTGTTAAAATTTGGATTCTGTTTTCACAATGTGACTATTGTCCCATGTAAAATTTGGGTAGTATGGGGGATTGCACCTAGGGTCTTGCACATGCTAGAAAACCATCTACTACTAGTCACTCTGCAAACTTTTTGTTTATTGATTTCTTTTTATTCTGACATCCTGTCATGCTAAGTTGCCTAGACTGGCCTGAGATTTACACTCTGCCTACTTCAGTCTTCCCAGTAGCTGTGATTACAGGGTATCTGCACCTGGCTTTTTGTGGCGGTAATGACTTGATCCTTTCTTCAACTTTTCAAAGTTTATTTTGAGGTCCATGTGTTAAAAGAATATCCCTGATACTTATTTAATCTCACCATTTTAAATGGAGAACATTGTCTGGATTTCTGCTTGTGTTTAAGTGTAGTTTTGAAGATTCTAGTCTTTTAGGAAAGAATGTGATTGTATTGCTGTCGAAAACATGTCTGAATTCTATTTTTTTCCCTCAGAATTTCCATTCTGAGTTATCAGGGGTGACTGTGACTTTGCCTACATGCAATTATAATATAACACTACTGTTTTAAGAAGAACATTGCTAAGGCTAGAATGCAAAGAGTCTGAAATAGTAGAAAACCCAGGTGAAGTCAGTTCCCTTTGATTTGCTTATAGGACACCTTGACAAATTGTGAACTGGACTATGTGTCTTGGAACTGTTTAGCCACTAAATATTAAAAATGTAAATAAGTGATGGAATTTTTGGAGTGACAGCATGCTAAGGTGAAGGCCACCCAGCACTTGCGAGTGAAATATAGCTCACTTAAAAACATTTCAGTCCTAAATCAGCGCACTGCAGGCGAGTTCGTGGCTGAGGAGGCTGCGCAGAAACATTCCTTCAAGACCACTGAAAAAGGCTGAGTAAGCAAAGAAGCCCATACAACAATCTCAGTGCATCACAGGAGCGGTCCAGGTACATGTGTTATTGCCCATGGCTCCAGGCCCAATAACCTTTTCCTCACATGGATAGAGTCCCTGGACAGAAAACAAATCTCTGTCCAAGTTACAGAACTTTATCAGATTTATCTCTCATTGTCAGATCAGCGTGCAGAAAACAAAGGAAGTCTGCAGCAGGATTCAAGTTGGAAGGAGCACAATTTACAGTGCTCACTGGCTTCTCGTAAACCTTATTAATGTCTGGCATGGGGTGCCAAGGAGTCATAAAGAATCATCCCACGAGCATTTATATCTGCTTCATCTCTTATTCTGTGTCCTCAGCACAGCTTAAATCATGGCAGCCAGAGCATCTCCTGAACAGGAAATGAGAAAGTTACACATGTTTTTGTCTCACAATCAAATATTCTGCCCTATCGTTTTTATGTCTCCCACTGGGAGACAAAGTGCTGTTTCTTGGTTTCATTTTTCCTTAAGCTGTTGCTTATAATTCCCACTTTGTTTTAGATTTGTCACAGCCCTAAAATGGAATTAAGTTGCTTATGTCTTCTGTTAGTTTGGATTCGGGGCATTGCTTAATTCGGTTATGGATATATGGTTTCTTGAATTCGCATTCCCTTTTGCCCTACTGATGGATCTCATTATGGACAGTGCTAATTTATTTATTTATTAAAGTCAGATTTTCTTATTCCTCTATAGTACTCAATATATTTGACCCAATAATACAATAGGTGACACATGCTGAATACTTAGTATGTGCTAGCTACATTATACTTATATTTCACTTAATCACCATAGCAACCTCATGAGGTAAGTACTATTACCACTTCCATTTCAGAGGTGAAAAAATGGTTTTCCTGGAACACACTACTGTTAAATTACACAGATAAGCTGGGAATTGGATCCTGATAGTCCTCCTTGTACCATCTCACACTTTGCTAGAAATTGACTTGGTTATTTGGGTGTAATGTCCTGGAAAACATGAATTCAACAGAGTGGGAGGTGGGGAGGGGAAGAAAAATGGCAAGTGAAGAAAGATGCACAGTATGGGTTCTCCCGAGAGTTGAGCTGAGAGAATATCACTCAGTTGGCTCTTGCACTGGCTTCTCTTGTGCCGTGGGAAAAGACAGATGGGTGGTCCATTTAGACTTCCTATTAACTAAGAAAGGACAATCTTCCACTACAGAAGATTAAATATTTTTGGTAATTATTTTTTACTTTGAAATAATTTTAGGTTCTCAATAAAAGCAAAAACAAAAAAAAATCAGGAGCAATACAAAGAACTAAATCCTGTTGTCCAGAAGTCCCCAGTTGTTAACATTTTAGCATATTTGTTGTTTTAGCATTTTCTCTCTCCACATATATTTATTATTATTTTATGGGCCACTTGGGAGTAAGTCACAGACAATATCCTTTTATCTCTAAGTACACACTGGTGTATGTTTTCTAAGATAAGTAAATTGCCTTAAATAACCACAGTACAGTTATTTCAGTTAGAAAATTCACATTGATGCAATGCTTACATCTAACCTGCAGTCTTTACTTAAAGTCTCTCAATTGTCTCAATGGAAATATTTTGGGAGGGGGCGCTCAGGGCCCCATGTAAGACTGCATGTTGCCTTTAGTTGTCAGGCTTCTTTAGTCGCTTTTAGTTTGAAGAGTTTGTCTTTTCCCATTCTGACATTTTTAAAGAGCACAGGTCAGTTGTTTTGTTAGACTGCCTGAGTTTGTCTGATGTTTCTCTGTGAGTGGATCGAAGTTGTACACTTTGGGCGGGAATACCAGGGAAGCAATGTTCTAACCTTCCTACTTGATAATGTCAGGTGAACCTTAGTGCTAATTTGGTTCCACTACTGCTGACTTCAGTATTATAAATTTATGAGCCAGGCATGTTGGATCTCAGCACTCAGGAGACTGAGGCAGGAAGATTGCTGCAAGTTTGAGACCAGCCTTGGCTACAAAGTGAGCTCAAGGCCAGACTGAACCGCATAGTGAGACCCTGTCTCAAAAAGACACTATTATAAATTTACAATAGTTCAATGATTTTAAGTTAACATTTTTTTTGTACTGGGAATTGAACTGAGGGCCTCATACCTGCCAGGCAGGCGCTGTGCTGCTGAGCTACATTCTGACCTCTTAAGTTAACATTTGATTTAGACATCAATTTCCTGGGAACTTGGTTCAAAGCAGAGCCCATCACTGATGCAGCTTTGTTTATCCTGTTCTGTAGTCTTGGGATCATCTGAGGTGTCCCCTGAGGGAGGGCTGGGTAAGTGCCACTTCCACCACCAATCTTCCAACTGTGATTTTGTTTTTACTTAGGACAGTATCTTGATAGTGTATCTCTAATGAAATAAGTGGAATATAACATTTCCATGTTAAAATGAAGTACCATTTTTATCATAGATTCAGATTATGGGTAGGCAGAGGGACTTCTACAGCAATTGCTCTCAGGATGGAAATAAAGGGTGTAGGAGATTTAGGTCAGTACCATAGCTGGACAAGGATGTGGGTGGCCTTGTATCTAAGGGAAGCAGGGTTGGGTCAAGTGGGGAAGGTGGGGGTCTGAAATGGCACCCTGTCCTAGTATGGAGGAGGCTGAGTTGCTGAGACATTATCTCCCAGGAAGAGGGCAAAAAGTGGCACTGTTTCGGAAAAGTAGCTGCTTACCTTAAATGAGGGAGGAGGCAAGTGCCTAGACAATGGGCAAGTCGGGTCCTCCAGCAGCTCAACCTGTGTGTGTGTGTGTGTGTGTGTGTGTGTGTGTGTGTGTGCGCGCGCACGCGTGATGGAGAAATGGGAGGGTGAATAGCAAGCACTGGAGCAGATTGAAAAGAAAATGAGAAGAGGGAAAGCAGGTGAGGGCCCAGTCGTAAAGGACGCGGGACACTGAGCAGATACAGAAATGTGATACTTCTACACAGGACAACAAACCAGAGGACAGTAGAATCTCGGGAAGTCTGGACTGGCACCAAGTGTGACAGGCACAAGATGCTAGAAAAGTAGCCAAACAACTCTCTGGCCTGGTCTGGGAGACTTAGGAAGAAGCAGGACACGGGGTTTGGGATCATGTGCATGGCACAGCCAGGTTATCCCGGTAAAGATCTGAGATTCAGAATTAGCCATGATATAATGGATAAGAGCAGTAGGCTTGCCTCATCCAGGCCATACTCACTGGGACATTAGGCAGCGCACAGTATTATTCTTATTATTGGTACTGTATGAGATTGTTCTCTTTTGAGATTATTCTTCAGTTGTATATCTAAAAAAAGTCTACTATGTTTTTTTTTTCTGAGCTCTAAATCCTAAAAAAATTCTTAATACTGAGAAGATGGTGCTCTTTTCCTATCTCTGAATTGAGCTAAAGTGTCCATATAGAATCAGAATGCTCAGTAAGATATCTATTAAGGAAGAAATGTCTTTCACTAAATTACTTTAGAGCATAATTGCCTTTAAAAATCATCACCCCTTTTTACCCTTTGTAATTCTCTGTTCCCTATTAGTTTTATTTTAATTCCTTTCTTTTCCCTTGCCATTTCTTACTTATTTAATACAAATGATGTTCCTAGAGACTGTAGCAATGAAGTGTTGTATAAACATAAAGTGGGGTGGAAGGGAAACAACTCCTATGGTAACAGAAACCATAGAAATGTGTGTGTGCTCACACATGTGCTCACACAAAGCTGTTTTGGGGTCAAAGCTTTGCAGAGTTCCTGCAGTTGGGGAGATGAAGTGTTCTGTTGTGATCATGTTGCTATTTGGATCTACTGTTATCATGATTGAACATTTACTGCATATCAGTCGCCTTGACAGACCCTGAGACTAGGTATCAACTCTGGTTAGTGGATTTATGCTTGATATTAGATAGCAAAGTCACAGAATGCAAACGAGGCAGAGTGCATCCAGTGCAGAAATATATTGAGTAGTGCATTCCCAAAAAAGGTAGGGAGGGTGAATGAGTTTGACGCAGGCAGATAGGAGCAAAGGATGTGTGAGGGGACTGAAATTTTGAGCTCTGGGGTGGTTCACAGCTGTTCCAGGAAGCATGGGACAGACCTTGGGGGCTCTGCGCTCTAACATTTCAGTCCTCTTCTATCGCAGCTCAGACCCAGGGAGTGGAATTGTGACAGGCGACTCTCTGTCTTGGATGATAGTAGTGAGCTGTCTTCTCTGCAGACTTCCACTTGCAGGTGGACATCTTACTTTACCACTCACATGACCCGCGCAACATGTAAGCTGTCAGGCTGCCAGGGAGACCCTGAAGATTTTTTAAGGATGTAAACATCATTCAAAATTGAAGATACAAGAAGGAATGGAAAAGGAAACACGCACACTCACACAAGAGAGTTGAGCTACACTATTAATTTGTTAGTTCAGTGAGAAGAAAGGTTTGTGCCTGTATTGTTTGGTCAGTGTTTCAGGCCTGTATCTCGTAACCTGAGCAACTACTTTGAAGATAACAATACGCAATGTAATAACCATCATTAACCTCTTACAATCTTGTTTTGAAATTTTTTCTTTCCTTTAAAATAATAATAAAAAATGGGTGATATAATTTCTTAGGCTACTTTCCCCTCAAAAATGTGCCTGCAACATTTTTCTACCTCTGATGTCTCCCCCTGCTTTTCAATAGTAAGCATCTCTTAATGACAAAAGCAAACTGCGTGCTATTTGTGGAAACCGCACAATGTTAACTCTGGTAATCTCACGCCTGCTCATTTTCCCAGGGCCAGATCACCTCCCCTTCGTTTCCAACCACTGTGGCCACCATGTGTTTTACGTGTAAGACAGAAATAATAAACTGCAGGTTTGCAGGGTAATCATGTGCTATTTCTATGGTTCACACAGAGAATGTGCCATCTGGATTGAAGGTATGTTGTCCCACGACGATGTCATATCACCTACCATCTGCCATGGAACTATTGACCCTGTGGAGAAATTCCAAGTGGAACCCGGGCCCGGAAGGACCCTCATTCAGATGCCTAGCACAGCAATTGTGAACTTATGTAGAATCATCTCTGCCTCTTGGTTTTTCTGTAAACTGGGGATCCTGATGCCTAATTTCTAATGTGACTCTGTTCAACGAGGTGATACAATACAGTGCTTAGCATAGGGCAAATGGTTAGTGAATGATGGTTCTCAGTACTTTCTGCTTTATTTCTACCTCTTCTAAACTCTTAAACTGTGAAGGAATAAAAGCTATGTCTCAGCCAGCTCTAACCTCAGATTAAGGACCCCAAAGGGGCTGTATTTGGCCAGGGGAGTTGTTACAGCAGAGCAATATTTGCTCAACCTTACCCCTCCCTCTGGGCCCTCATTGGCTTCAGGTGCCCCTGTGTGCCTGTTGGGAACACACCCACCTGTTAGGGAACTGAGCTATTTGTTCAGTGAAGCATGTCTGTGGATCCTACTGTGGAGTTTGAACTCACCCCCAGTTCAGTTAGCAACCCTTTCCTAGGATGTCTACGAGAAATGGCAAGAAAGGTTTTGCCTCTGTAGATGTGGGCAATAATTCCTGCATTTCCATAAAATGCTTGGATCTTTGGATCTATGCATTCTGTCTCTGTTTTAAAAAAGAGTTTTCTACTTGAATGCTGTTTTATCTCAAACAGCCAGTTCCATTGTGACACAGTGGAGACATGACATTCCCCTCCATGGATACGACTGTGCTGGAGGCCAGCCCAGAATACCTCTAGGATATTTTGCTGTTGGATAAATTACAGATAGCCCGGCCTTGCCATACCACCGATCAGTTGCTGTAATAACAAACACTGGGTGCACAGTCAGTTGTCTGAAAACAGGAACCTAATTCATTACCTAGCACTCCTGGTGAATTCTGCCTGGACCTTATTTCTCAGCATGTTCTTGTCTATCATTTCGGCCCCAAATCCCCTACAGATCTTTTGCTACCTATGTTTTTCTCTCCCATTGTCTTTAGCCACTGGCTTCTACTGTCATTTTTTTAAAATTAGAATTTTGGTAATAGTTGTAAGGAAAAGAAAACAATTCTCCTTGAATTTTCCATTTTGCTGTCTGCTACAGCCCAAATGACCCATGACTCAGATAAGTCATGTCTTTCCAGACTAACAAATCAAACTGGCACACCCTTGCTGGGCCCAAGGGGCACTGGAGCTGGGACAAAACTCCCACCCCACCCTTTGGGTGTTCACAGTGCAGTTCGGCCTGTAAGCAAACAACCATGATACATGGTAAACCAAGCGCAGTGACTACAGTATAAGCAATAGGACTTCTGGAGGTTGAATACCGCCTCTTTATTTATCTTAAGTAAGCTGGAGTGTTTTGACTGGAGTACATGTCTGTGTCTGAACAGTAATTTGCTAGGGTTTGCTTTTGCTCTTGGACTCTCTTTTTGGATGGTAAGTTTAATGGACGTCCTGTGTGCAAAGTAAAACCCAATACATGGAGCTCAACCGGGACAGTCATGTTCTAGGTTATCAAGAATTTGTGAATTGTCTGACTTTATGTGAATGATTAAGAGGGAGTAGGTTTCTGGTTTGGTTCACTTTTATTGTTAACCACAATACTTGTATCTTTCCTAGTTACATCAAACATAAAATGACAAGTATGAGATGTTTCTTACTGGATAGTTCTAAAAATAGTACAAACCTTTATAAGCATTTTTCATTTTGAGTTTTACAATAAATGCCAAAGAAAAGACTAACGTCAACATCTGAAAACAATGATTCTAATGTAGATTTTATTATTTGAGATTGCCTGGACATTCTGCCTTATCATAGTTGGTAGATGCTAAGGAGAATTACTTGCAATGATTTGTCCTAGTTTAGCTTCAATATACAGTGAAAGCAAAGGTCAGTATAGTGCTTAGTGGAAGAGCATGTACATAGTACATGCAAAACCTTCGGTTTAATCTCTTTTACAAAAAAAGTTAATGGAAACCCAATGGAAAAAACTAGATCTGAATTCCATGCTATTCCAAAGCATGGAAGTTTAAGTTTGTGTATACATCAGAGATTGAGTTGTTTTTGTAGCTGAACTAGAGCTCACTTTTTCGTTCCTTTAGCTGTCTACAATTACTGAGTGCTGACTGTCTGTCAACCAGTCTGGTAGGCACACGGAATAGTGACAATCTATACAGACATAAGTGGCCCCATAGAACTGCACGTAGAACCCTGGAGTGGTTTTCTTTTGTCCATTTTGGGTCCATTTTGTCCATTTCCTAGGGTCCTCTATTGTCTCATCACTTCTCCATTATCAGCTTTTTTCTTCAACTTTTTTTTGGGGGGTATTTTGTGTTAAGAAATTGTTACTCATGTTCTGGGAGTTTTGGTATATGCAGTGATTTACAGGAAAGCTATGGCTTGCTGAAATGCAGTACTGAGGGACACCCACTAACATGGGGGTTCAACTTCAGTCCACAGTTCAGGTGAGTGTGCCCATTACAGAGGTGGACAGCCAGGGGATACTTAGAACTAACAGAAACCACAATCACTAAAGCTGTGCCTGTTTGAGTACAACTTTCCCACAAGTGTGCCATTAAGATCATATGATAGAGTTTTGTATATTTTTAAGCAGTGACACAACTATTAGTATATTTAGAGAATATTTAATTCAGTTTGGATCTTCTACCATGAATTCTACATCTCCTGGTCACCCATGAGATCTTCATTTGTTTGTGTTGATACTTACCTTTAACTCTAGACAAGTTTTAGCCTTAAAGTCTGTAGGGCTGGCAGAGGAATACTGCAGCTAGCTCTCCTTTCTGAATCCGAACAATGTGATCTGCCCTTTCGTTGAAGAATTTATTTCCATGTGGATGTTTCCCTGCGGGCTCAATATTCTGTACCTGTGTGTTGGAAAATATGTCAGTCCCTGGCTGTCATCTCCAAATGGCTCTGCTGTCATATGGGCACAGGCAGGGAGCCATTGCCTTTTGGTTCTTGTCTTGAACAGATACGTCAAATTACAGTGGTGACTTTGCCTAGTCCGTTCTTATGTTGACTATATTAGAATGAATTTGTGTGATTTAGACATTCAGTGGAAGTTTTCTTTCTGACCCCTTATTATTCAGTAGGAGCCCAGATGCACTTATTAACCAAAAGTAAACGACTGACCACTTGTAATCCTGCCATCTAACTGGAAAAACAAAACAAAACAAAACAACAACCGGTAATAAAACCTTTGAAAATAGATGTCGCCAGGAAACATCAAATAGAAGAGGTATCACTGCAAGTGGAGTCAGGAAATGTGGGCTGCCGTCAGCGCACTAGGACCACAGGCACGCCACTCAATTTCTTCCAACCTTACTTTCCTCCTCTATAACGCAAACTATCAGCTATCACATGCTTTTGTCTACCTTGCAGATGACAGACTCGTAAGAGTCTGGCAAGGCCCCAACTCTTCTGTTCGGTTGACTTTTGGGAAAAGTGCTTTGTTCTCCAAGGATTTGATTATTGAGTTATCTTTGTATTCTGTTGCTGTCAGTGGATTTACTATAAATGTTTCCTGACAGCCTCTCTCTTGAAGAGATTCAGGTCCCAGCTAAGTTCTTCCCAATTAAAAATAGAACTCTGAGGTGCAGCAGCTGTAGTGCCTCTTAAACCTCTTCAAATAACATTGAGCAACTAAGTACCTGCTACTGTGCAGATAGTGCCCACGGACCGGCAGCCGAGCCTCTCAGACAGCGATAACACTCTAAGTGGCCATCAGTCCTTAGAGGGGGTCTAGCAGTTCAGGGGATGAAGCCTGTCTCCTAAGAGTCCTAAGAGTTCCTGGGGAAAACAAATCACCTATTCTTTGTTACAAAAAGAAATTTCTTTTGTACAACAACAAGATCCTGCAAAACAATATCAGTCAAACAGGCACGCATAGTTCTAATTCAGTTTTGCCTTCTGCTGGGGTTGCTGCATTTTTCTAATGTTTCTGTCTGGTAGGTTTGAGGTAAAGGGCTGAGGAAGAAATAGTTTAAAAACTCAGTGCTGATTTTTAGGGAGACAGAGGAATGTACTTTTTTTCTTCCTATTTTTTTGAATAAACGACTAGCTTTTAAATACATGGCCCCAGAATGGAATTCAGTTCTACTGGACCATTTTCTGACTTTATTTTTAAATTTTCATTTCATCATTTAAAGAGCATTTTAAATCAAACTTACCTTATTACCCCTCTCAGTGCACATTTCAGATACTAAGAAATTACCAAGTGTAAAATTGTATAAGGCCCTTTGTTTATAAGGCAAAGCTCTGAGGAAGATCTCTTTATCACGTTTCAACAGCTATTCATGGTGGGAACATTCCCCTGCCCCTCTCTTGAAGCTAAATTGCATGCATCACTATTCATTAATAAGCAGTCTGACACCTACTTAAGCTGCCAAATCTCTTTTGTAAACATTTCCTTAGGTAGGTAGGATTTTTACACACTTTCCCAAAGGACCGAGTTGACAGACGTGGACTTTTGCTTTATCTCCACAGAGTTCTGGACTCAAATACCAGGGTTAAAATATGTGCCATTCGCTTCCTCCACCCGGTGGTGTGATCTCTCTGAAGCCTGACCCAAGAGAGTCCTTTCTGATGGAACTTTCATCACAACCATTTGTCACCAGACAAACCCATGAATGTGAGCTATTTGCACAGTGGAAACTCTCCAAGCAGGAGGGTCCATTTTCCCCTCAAAGCTCATGGCTATCTGTCTGCTGTGATTCAAGAAACCTGGAACCCTTCATGCAGGGCACTTTTCTTGGGGAGCCCTGCACTTTGGAGTGTGTTGCTCCTGTGGGTTAAATATGATTTTTGTAAGTCATTCTCTTAAACAAAGGCCAGTGCTCTAGGACAGTTCCCTATACCTCAGAGTGCTTGACCTTATAGTACCCTTTGACAAAAGAAACGGGACCAGGTGAGAACACTGCAGAGCTGGCAGGGAAAGGAGACGGAAAAAAGAGAAATGATGCTCAGAATGGAAGGGCTCGTGCCAAGGGCCCATGTGAGTTGGCCTGGCTCGGTTAGGTGTCCTGAATTTATGAGCCAAGCTCAGCATACCTGTGCACCCTGTTAGCTTTTTGAATGCTTCCATGAGCATCTGGCTAAATATAAATTGAGACAGTATTTCTGGAAAAACAAGCTGGAAACATTTATCAAGGGAATAAGGAACATTCATAAGCTTAGAATCAATAATTTTGTGGGATGCTATCCTAAAAATATAATCAGCAATGAGGGAATTTCAACCCAAAGATGTTCATTGGGACATTATTTATAATAGCAAAAATATTGGAACAAGTTAAATATTTATTAGTAGGGGAAGGAATACTATGGAAATGAATTTGTGCTATAAAAGCGACTAAAATAGTATATAAAACATACTAATAATATGATTTCAAGCATGTAAAATATATATGCACAGATGTAAGGAATTTTAACAATGGTTATCTATGCATGGTTATATCTTTTTATTTCTTTTTATAAATTCTCCACAATGGTCATTCATTATTTTTAGATATAGAAAAAATGTTATTAAAAATTCATCCAAGAGCAAATGTTTGTGTCAAGGTTATAAACCTAAAATATGGGAGCCCTCCAAGGAGGCTGACTGTAGCTGAATAGTGATTTCCCAGTGGATAATTAAGTATCTGTCAGTCTTTCCCTTATGCATGTGTCCTTTATGTTCAAGGACTATAATTCTAAATAAAATGTCTGTGTAGTATGAAATTTGGCACCTGATATTTAATTTTGGACAGGATAGTAGCTTACTGTGGCCAAATCTGAGATAAAAACAATTTGGATGGAGGTTAGCATTCAGAAATATTTCTCAGCTTTCCCCCGCCTAGACAAGGGCAGGAGCATGCAAGAAGCAGAAGAAGCCTGTGCGGTCAGTTTTTCAACTCAGAGGTACATTTAGCAGTTTTATCTACTGGCTAGATGTGGACCTAGGTCTTTAAACTTTTCCTCTGAATTTGGTTCACTTCTTGAGCTTCAGACATATCTGGCATATATGAAAAAGGACAGTCTATACTACCACTAAAATGTGCCTTCCTCATATAGATCCATTTGATTCTTGAAAATGTAATACATGGTTAAATATTAATTTAAGGGAACTGACATTTCTGAAGAGGGGGTTTGGCCTCACTCCCTTGGTACCGTTTTAGGGCTCTTTCTTCTGCCCAGAATGCATCTTATACCTCTCCTTGCTCAGGTTCTTTTGGACCATGCTAAGTAATAGCTCTTCTTTGAACCTTCCACTTCTGCCCCAAATAATGCAATGTGCTACTCCTCGGAACATCCCTGGCACACTTCTGGTGTTTTTATATTACTTTTGTTAGGTTGTTGATTTTTTACATACAACGGCTCTTTGTACCCTCGTGCCTTGCCCCTCTTAGCAGAATTGAGTTCATTTGCATATAAACAAATCAGGTGCTGGGACAGAACTTGCCTTTCTTATTTCTGGCAATTTAGATCTGATGATCATCCATCAGCTCTCAACAAGCATTGCAGGTAACAGCGACAATACGTTTTTAACAGTGTCTCAATGGGGTACCGTTCTAAAGAAAGCTACAGACTGAAAGCAGAGTACAGAACTAGCAACTTAAACAAACAGGATTCTTTACTCTGGTTTATTTAACTTTAGTGGAATGGAAAAATAAACCAAGCTCTCACATTAGACAGACCTGGGTTTGAACCTTAGCCCACGTCTGGCATACAGATTAGGTCTGGATACTCAGGAGGACAGAAGATGAATCATATCTAGGTTAATCTGTATTCTTTTGAAAAGTCTGGGCTACCCTACCCAGGCTTTTTAGGGATGTTAATTTTTGGGTCTAATATCTTGAAATAATTAATCTATTCCTGTATCACCCCACCCAGTATCTTCTTTGAAAATTTTCTGTGAATACTGAGCTGGAGTATTGAATGTTTCTGCCAGAAAGGTGCACTTGGTTATAAACACACCAGCTATGAATCTTATACATAATCAAAGTATGACCACTTCAGTGGAGCACTAGAGTCCACTGTGTCCTGCTCCTGCACTTCCGTTCTTCATTCTTGAAAGTCCGTGTTTCCAGTACATTCCCTGTGCGGAGTTGGTACCTGTACATAGCACTTCTTAATTCTTTTTTCATCCCCTTCTCCTCCCCTCCCTCCACCCTCTCCACCCAGATAAGGAAACACAAACAAGGAAGTTAAGTGGGGACACTTCTCCTTACGTTGTTGGTTGGTAGGAATGTAAGCTAGTAGAACCACTGTGGAAATCAGTACGCAGTTACCCCACAAAGCTAAAGCAGGATGTTCCACTGGATCCTCCTTCCACCCTCCCCTCTTGGTTCCCTTCCCATCTCTGTACCTCCTATTATTCGTCTTCCATTGTGCTCTTTATTTGTAATTTGGCTTTCTCGTATACGAGAGACCATGTGATATTTAAATTTGTGTGTCTGATTTATTTCACTTAATATTATGGTCTCCAAGTCCATCTATTTTCCTACAAATTCAAACTCATCCTCTAATATGGCAGAGCAGTACTCCAGTGTGTGTAAATATCACAGTTTCCCGACCCATTCATCTGTTGAAGGGCATATACGCTGCTTCCAAGACTTAGCTACTATAAATGTGGGTGTGCATGGATCAGTGTAATATGAGGCCTTTGACTCTTTTGGGAGGATGCATAGAATGGGAAAAGCTGGATCCAGTGGAATATCTTGCTTTAGCTTTTTGAGGTATCTGGGTACTGATTTCCACAGTGGTTTTACTAACTTACATTCCTACCGACAACGTAAAAGTGTCCCCATTTAACTTCCTTGTTTTTGTTTCCTTATCTAAAATGTGTATAATAAAATGTGAACAATAAAAATAATACCTTGTAGACGTGCTTTATGTATAAAATGAACTAATATCTACCCAGCTCACCATAGTGTGTGGCATACAGTAGACAGCCAATACACGCCGACAATCGCCCCAGTAAATTGATTTACAAGCTGGAGATCTTAAAGAACCATGATGAGCCGTTCAGTAACTGAATTAGACTCTACTGTAGACCTGGGGCCTTCTTTGGGGAGAGGAAGGGTGTGAATGATTGGGAGACCTGGGCCTCACAGTGGTTTAGATCTGTGAACACTAGTCAAGAAACACAGGGAGCCGAAGAAGTCTGCAGACGCCAACGAGATAAGGAGCGTTGTACCAGCAGCAGCAGACCGAAGGCTCTTAGCAAACTGACAAAGGAAAGGATGTCTCTCCCTAAGAAATCTTATCCTTCAGCCTTGATAGCCCTGGACATTTTTTCATTTGCTGATGAAAATGTAAATAAACAGCTTCCTAAGAGTGCAGGATCTATTTTCTGATGTGCTTCCTATTTCCATTTGCAACGTGGGTCTTTAATACAATAAAAGCGATACGGTACCTAATTAAATAAGCAGATTTTCTGATACAAGAGGACATCCAGGAAATGCATAACTTGCTGTGGTTACTCTGCCTAGAATTTAGGGCTAAGTTGTTTTGAGATTTTGAAGACCTTCTTGTACCTCGCCCCTTACTGTCATGTGTTGGGTGGCTTCTTTTGATTTATTGGCAGTTTGTTTTTGTTATTGTTGTTATTATTATTCTTTCTCTCTTATTTTCTATTTCTTGTCTTTTGTCCTTTCAGTTCTGAGAAACAATTTAACCTCCTTCTGCTTTGATTGAATATTTATTTCTCCTGTAATGGCTTTTACTTTATAATTTAACAGATTCCTTATTTAGATTTTAGCTTCTCTGCTACCTATATTGAGTCTCCTTTTGTTTTGCTTTTGCTTTTTAATTTTGGGCTCTGGATTTTGCATGAGAGTTCCTCAGTGCCTGGTGAGCCAGATTGTTCACTCAGAGTTATCAATGGTGCACTAAAAAGATCAGAAATGTGCTTCCTGGAAGATGAGCAAGGATGCAAGCCAGATTTTTCATTGGGAAGGGTTCTGAGGATATCTTAGGGTCTCTCTCGTGAGTCCATGGGTTTCTCTGGAGATCAGACTGATCGTTCCCCTGTCTTCTCCTTCTCCAGCCTGACATGTGGTGAGGTATTCTGAACTCTCCTGTTGTGGAGCACAGTGGAGCCACCCAAGTGGCCTTAGCTGAAGCCAGACTAGACCTGCGGGCCTGTGTCCAAGCGCATGTGCATGTTCAGCCTAGGTCAGCCTGTGAGCCCAACAACATGCCCATAAGCAGTATGCTTTTATTATCAAACAGCACTGGGGTCATTTGTTACAAGATGTTATTGCTGAATCGATAGCACACTACAGGGTTTTATCCACACTCACAGGGCTGCAGGTAACTTTAGAAATGAACCTCTTATCTCCATGGTGCGCAAATACTGTATTTTCTTTATCCATTCCTTTCCTGATGGACACATGGACTGTTTCCAAGATTTAGCTATGATGAATTGTGGTGATATAAACACGGAGGCGCACGTATCTCTGTAATATCATGTCTTTAACTCTCTCAGGAAGATACTAACAGGGGAGTAGTTGAGTCTACTCTGCCATAAAGAAAGATAATCTTGAGTTGTTTGTAAGAAAATGGATCCACCTTGAGACCATAGTACTAAGTGAAAGACATCAGACACACAAGCTTAAATATCACAGAGTTTCTCTGATGCAAGAAACTGAGAGTAAAAATAAAGAGCAACGTAAAAGATAAATAATAAGACGTATGGAGATGGATTGTTCTCAGAGGAGAAGGCGATCGAGGGATGGAGCGAGGGAAGGCACAAGGGGTGTAAAAAAGGAACTGAGCTGGGTTATGTGCAGAGGCCAGCTTCCTATAAGTACAAAACACTGCATCCTACCCTCACATACTAATAACTAAAACAAAGAAGGAAATTAACCTCTGACCTATGTAGACTGGGGAGGAGACACCAAGCTGAGTGGACTGGGGAGGGGTCGTCGTGTCTAACTTCAACCAATATCAATGCCAACCCACCCTCTTCTGAGGCACACCTGGGCCCCACACTCATAGGGCTCCGATGTGTGATGTCCTGAGCTTTTCCAGGGGTTTGTGCCATGAGGGAGGGAGGGAGGGAGGGAGGGATGCGGGAGAGGCAGGGAGGGAGGGAGGGAGAGATGGGGGAGGGAGGCAGGCAGGGAGGGAGGGAGGGAGGGTGCTTCGTTTGCATCCATTCTGCAGGCGCCAGCTTCTGCCCTTTTCCTGATGACTGAGTCACATGCCAGCCACCCTCCCATTTCTGGGACTTCCTTGCTCACTTTGTCTCTAGTGCTTGGTCCCTTTAATACTTCTCCTGTCAAACAGGGATTTTAGGAGAAAGGAGAGACAAATGTGTACCCCTGCATTCCATATTTAGCTTGAAAAATCTCCAGTTTCTAATTGTATTTTCCCCATGTGAGTGCTGACCTGGTGGAATGATTTACTTCAGGACTTTAAATGACATGGTTATAAATATCTCTCTGAATAATTTAATACCATAATAAGCAGCTTCTCCACCAGGGCATGCGCTCTTTCTCTCCTACTGAGTGTCACATAGTAATCATTCCATGGACATTGGACAGGAGGCTACTTTGGGCCTGGTTTCGTACTAGCACTGTTGAAACAGGAAAAAAAGATTCCTTTCCATAGGAACCTACAATGCAGCAGATCTGTGCAATTTCACCATCTATACACTGTAGCGTCTCCTTCCTGAGCACTGTGTTATCCTACTAAACATTACTGCGGTACCCAGTGTCTGCCCCATTGGTCCCTGAGCGTATAAAGGTGAGCTGGAGTGAGACAGAGTCCCATAGGTGTCAGTTTCAATAACGGGGAATCATCTCCTTAAGCCTAGGGTCTCCACTGTAGTATGAATTATTTTCTAAAAAGTCAGAACATTTGTCAATGTTTAAAAATCAAGATGCGTTTCTTTTTTTCTTCCTAATACACATATGCACACACACTCTGACTTCTAGTTTCCTTTGAAAAATCAAAAGCTTCGGCAGCATTGGGCCACTTTCCTGGACAACAACATTAAGCCAACCCAGTACTACACTGGCCCATCTCTTCAGGTCGTCTGTATCATTTCCTAACAGCCCTCTCACCTCCCATTACAGTAGATCTGGCTGTTCTATGCGTACTATTTGTTTAGCTTCTGTGAGCACTGAAGTTTCCCACCTGCTCTGCTGATAAGGAAATTCGAATGCTCTTAAAATATTCTTAAAGGAATATTTAATCCATACTTGTGGGAGACATGAGGCATTCAGTTTCTTTCCCCTTATATTATGGATCCCATATCGCTAAGTATGAGTTTACTCATCTGGGGGCTGGGGATATAGCTCAGTGGAATAAGCGCTTGCCTAGCAAGCGCAGGGTCCTGAGTTCAATCCCCGGTACCGCCAAAAAAATAAATAAATAAAAAAAAAGAGTTTACTCATCTGTGTGCATCCTCTACAGTTAGGTATGTTTGTAAGTTATATTCCTATGCCTTGTTGTTTTGTCCATCCATTAATATCAAAGTTGAGGATTCTGAATTTGCTTTGGCCTTCTTAGGTATTTCATTCTATAAAGTCTGCCATCTCCTTGATTTCTGGCCCTTTGTGTTAGACCAACTGCCTGGTCTGAGATCTCCTGTTTATTGTTGTTTCCGCATTTTTATTTTGATCTGCTCTTCACACAGTCCTAAGCCCATGGCTTTATGCATGCAGCTGCATGCTCTTCCATTAGAAAGTCTTCATATTAGCTCACTGGTGTGCACTTCTTCAATGTGTCAGCCCTGCTCACTCGTCCAGTCTCAAATGTCTTACGTCAGCTTTGGTGGTTTGACAGGACTGCGCCCGCCCCTAGACCTCTGCTTACTCCGTCCTTCACAAGTTCAAAAAGGGGGGTTCAGATATACTGCGGCCCTAGGTCCAGTGCTAGTTATGAAATGAAGCCGACCCTCCTGAAGGATCAAGACTTATTTGAACTACCGAATTTTCTATGTATGGAGATTCATGCATAAGGGTAGAATTTCCTCTGCCCCTTAGGAAAAATATAAATCTTCATTCTTCAGATACTACGTGGTGTCCTTGTATTTTGCTTAATTTCTTCAAGGGATGTGAGGTTACTCTAAAGGGAATGTAATCCCAGGGTTTTGTTGTAGGAGGACAAATATCGGAAGGAGGTTGAGAGCTGGTCTCCTTCTCTGCAGTGTCCAGTGGACTTCCGGGCATGCATCTCAACCAGCATGCCGCCAAAGCAGGGAGCTGGAGGTGAAGCCAGATGCTGTCCTGAGGAAAGCCTTCTGGATCGATCTTGGAAAGCCGAAAGGGACCACACTGAAGAGAGGGTAGGGAGTCTGAGAAAGTGGGAAGAGGGACTTTGGGGACTGGTTAGAGAGAAGGAGAGGAACACAGTTGTCATCAGAATCATATTTTCTTGAGGGAGAGAAAGCAGGTAACGCTAGAGGATTAAAGTTGAATCAATGATACCAGCCACAGGAAGGTACAGTTGGACTCTTTTTCTCTCCTTTACTTTCTTCTCTTCCTCCTCCTCCTCCTCCTCCTTTTTAATTTAAAGGAGAAAATTAAAAGCTGGAATTTTTTTCTGTGGTCTGAGGAGAATACTCTGAACCTGTAGGCAACCAAGCATACAGTGGGCGGCCACTTGGTGGGGGTGTTGCAGAAGAGATGGAATCACTGATGGTCTGACTGGATCCCAGGATCTTCATGATTTCCCTCCATTCTGAGATTCTAGGCTGTGAAATTGTTATGGCAGGAGACAGCCAAACATTTAAAAAGAATTGTGTGTGTGTGGGTGTGTGTGTTTAGACACTCTGAAATTTTTAATCTGTTCTGGTGGTAACAATGAAACATGAAATGTGAATATGCTGTGATTATGGACTACCCATACAGGTGAAGTAGACCTCTTTTTGGTCAATGGTACCACTACACACTGTTGAAATGAATTGGGCTCTTTTTTTCCTAAATTAATTACTCAGTTTATGGAATCAACTGGAGACTGAGCCAATTAGGGAACTGAGTCAATTAAAGAATCCATTAAGATAAGAACATAACAAATGTCAGATCATTTCTAATTCTTGGCCCTAATTTCTGGGCAAAAAATAATATTTATTCATTTCTTCCTTTCCATCCCTCCTTCCAAATTAGTAGATAAAAGATATAAATATTTCTTTCATCTGATCCCTTAGTGCTAACACTATGCTAAATCTGGAAAGTTCAGTTAGGATGAAATATAACTGAGTAATTCAGCCTCATTTCTTTCACATGGGATGGACCTCAGCTTTATCAATTTTTCTTCCTAGTGCCTTTCCTAATCTCCTCAATCTAAGTTCTTTCCATTTTCTCCTATGTCCTTGCACCACATGTTGTGTTTTGACTATGGCTTGGTTACTTGTAAATACACCTCTTTCCCCCAGTTGATGGTGACAAGGAATACGTCTTGCATGTTTTTGTCATCTCACTCTATCCGTGGCCCTTTGGTGCATGCAGTGATTCTCCATAGATGTTCATGGTTTGAGATGATTTCTATGGTAAACTAATGTGCTCGTTTACTATATGAATACGAGCTGATAGGTGAGCACTCACTAAATATCCCATGTGAGGCTGTAGGTTGTGAGAACTTTGCCATGGAAGTTATAAATGACTATATTATGTGAGAAGACTCAGAACAGACAGTAGCCCAGCAGAACAGCAACCGGTTTTCGTGTTTTCTGCCATGGTTTTCCAGTGTGGGTATCCCTTTTTGTGTGATCTGGAGCAGTTTTCCCAGGGCGTATGTGGAATCATAAAAGAGGACAGGATGCCTTGGCCTACTCCCAGCCCTACCAACAGCTCACAGTGTGGTGTTATACCAAGCACTGAGCTTTTCTGGCCTTAGCTTTCTCATCTGGTGAGGCCTTTCTGGGCCTCATGGTTAGGGTGAAATGACAAAAACATGCAAGACACTTAGCAGCTCTGATATTCCTCCTCAGTAAGTTGTCAGATTTTGCTGTTTGTGACATTGTCCTGTTCTCTTTGCCCTTCGCAATATGTGCAACTCCAGACCAGTGATACAGCTTTGTGTGCCTCAGCTCCCTAGCCTGGGAAGTGCGGGCTGCCTCTGTATTAGGACTGAGTGCAGCATAAATGAGCTGATGCACATGACGTGCTGGAGCGATCTGATGTCAGAGAGACACTGACAATGCTACCGTTAACATTTTATGACTTTTCTCATCTCCAATTGTTAAAGTTATGAACCAGTCCCTGACATGGAGGGCAGCACAGAGAGAACACTCACCCTACATTTTAACTCCGTTTGCTGTCATTCCTCCTGCCAGGAGCAGTGTGTAAAGCTGTGTTTCAGTCTGTTCTTAGCATATATCTGATCATTCCCTCACTCTGGTCCCCAGTTTAACATCTTCATCTTCTCCTTTTCTTTGCAGCTGTTTTTTAAAACTGTGTCTCCTCTTTGAAGTATGGTTCACTGTCCTGTGCTCAGGGAAGATGCGGAGACCTTGGGTTTGTCACTCCCTGCTCGTGGAACTCATCAGCAGCATGGACAGGGACTGGCGCACAGTGGGGGAGTCTTGGGGACGTCCCATTCTAACAGTCTCATGAAGGATCAGTATAGGAGCACACTGACTTTCTAGAAATCTCATCTTCCTTGGGATATGATGAGTGTTCCACCGACATAACTGATGGTCCGTTAGTTCAGTTCAATATTTGGAGTTTAATTAAATCTCTTAAGCACTGATCCACAATAAGCCCTGTTCTGTCTTGTATGTGTGAGGAAGTATATTCTACTGATATGGGAAAAATGTGAAGGAAACAATAGCCAGTCTCAAGGAGTTTATGCTTTTATTTCATATGGTGCTTTGGGTATTTTAAGAAGAGTGTTTATTGGAAAGTAGTTTCTAACACAAAGAAATTCACTGCATACAAACATGTGTGTGTGTGTGTGTGTGTGTGTGTGTGTACGTTGGCCTTTAATCTTTCAGCACTGTTATTTAATTTTTTTAAACCTAAGAGCGAGTTGAATTTCAGAAAGAAGAAAGAACATCCCAGCAGGTTGCTGAGCCCAAATGTGGAGGCAGGACGGTTCTTGTGACCCTGGGATGGGCTCACGCCAACGTGTTCAGGAGGAGAATGTGATGATGCGTCTCTGCCAAAGGGAGCTTGGGTAAAATGCAGAGGCTCCTGGTGCACTGCATTGGTTTGATTATTAGCGTGTAGTGTATTTCTCATCCTCTAAGGCAGCCCGCAACTTTCCGACTTTGAATCTGTGACAGGACCATGATTTAAAGCTTCAAGCATATAATTATGAGATGGTGGTTCTCAGCATTTACCACAACCTCCCAGCTAACCGCACAGCAGCCAGCTCTCAAGATTTCTTCCAAGAGGATAAGAGGTCTTCTCCCCACATTCAGCCTGACTCCATGGGAAAACATTAGCAGTGACGAATGACTCTGAATGAATCCCTGAGTCTGAGGTAAATGCGAACCTTTTCTCTTCCGTACAAGGAAGGCACTGCTGGAGTATTCTCCATGAGAAAGTTTGGGATACACTAGTTGAACAATTTAATCATTATCTATTAGCCTTCAGGAGAATTTCTCCAATTGCTAAGCAGGCAGTGGGAAGTGTTATTTCTTGGAGCCAAGTCTATTTACATGTATATTTATAGATATTTATGTTTATTTCCTTTGGCAGACATGGACAAACACATTTTTGAAAAATACTTTCAGTCTGTGGAAAAACAAAGCAGAATCTACTTTAAAAAATGCACCACAGAAAGGATAATAATAGCTTCCATGTCTGAAGACAACAGACAGGCGTAAAATATAAAGGAATTATTTCATCGTGGACAAAAATTGCTGTTACAGCGAATTTTGACTCGTCAGAGTCTGGATAACTCTTAGGTTTAAAACTCCCACCCCACAGACCTCAGTCCACAGAGGAGATAACTGATCTGGGGCTTAGCAGTATTGGCAAGGTGGTGCATTATGGGATTTAGCTCTAGAGTGCCTGCTCCCCAAGGAAAGAACTGCAGGAATTTTAAGAACTCGCATCAATTCCCTGGTGTAGAAGCAGTATGTCTAAGTATATTTCAAGTAAATCCTCATCTCAACACATACAGCTACAGTTCCACCACGCCTTTAAAAGGAAAGTGGAATATGGGAACCAGGCCAGACTGACCCTCCTGGTAGAAATCCACTGCTCATCTCTCCGTCGCCCAGTCAGTCCACTTTAGTCATGTGCAAGAGGTGATCTTTGTCACTGAGTATTACATCCACTTCTTCTCCCTCCTACCCCATTACCACATCAATTTCAGCCTCTGGACTTTCTGCTTAGGCCACTAAAAGCATATAGTAATTTGGGTGATTTAGTTAGACATTGTTGATGGATCCTGATTACAACACTTTTTGTCATAAATTTTAAAACATCTTTCATCTAGTTTTGACAAAAGAAATCCTCAATAAAGCATAGATTTGAACCGGTGAGTATAAGTTTTCAGTATATGAAAAAAAAATAAAACACCTTAGTGGTAGAATAGCTTGGTTACTTAGGTAAGGGTGTGTGCTAATTAGGCATCTTGGTATAATAAATAGGGTCATTTCTTCATGTTGCCAATGTTCTTCAGATGTAATTGGGGAAAGGGTGCCAATAAATTGCCACTCTACCTGCTTTAATAGAGAGAGTGAGATTCCACAGATGTACGTGAACAAAATGGGACAGCAACACACATTTCCAAATCTGGCAGTTCATCTTTTTGGTATCCAGAAATTTTAATGGCTTCAGTTCCATATTAGTGGAGTACAATGTGAATCTCACCATCTGTAGAGTTTGATGATAAGCTTACTATTGTGTACATGGGATGGCAACTTGAAGGCAAATGTAAGTCTTGGGTCCCACAGATACTGTCACTGCTGTCACTCGGGGGACCCACTTCTGAGTTGGCTGGTGGCAGCGTTCCTAGTCATTTCTATTGAACAGTGGAAGTTTGAAGTCCTCTGAGTAGGGTGAAGTGTCTTGGCCTCACTAGGGCTGCATGTTGGTATTTTACCGTTGACATTTACTCTGTTACTTGACTATGGTTAAATGAAGGACCACATTGTGGATATCCTGCTGTTTCATATTCAGGTCAGATCCTGTATCTATCTATATGGTCAGCTGTGATACAGTCTTACTGTCCAATATTGAGAATTAACTATCCTAGGTTTGCAGCAAAGACTATACTTATTTTTGTGGAGTTACAACCAATATACCATTCCATTTGACTGAAATTGATCACAGTAGTAGATTATGGTCTCCTCCAAACAACGATACCATGACTGTTTTTAATGATTTCCAACATAGGACAAAAAACTTAGAATTCAGATCTCAGGGTGGGTGTGGTAGGAGAATTATAGTATAAAATCCATATGTTTTAAGAGTTGCTTGTGCTATAGTAGGTTGGGAGAACTCAGGTATGTTTTGGGTTAGTCCAGTCCCTCAAACTATTTCTTTCAAATGTTTTCTTTCAACCAAATCTGAAACACATTTTGCCAAAACCTTTTTTCCTTTAATTTTTAAAGCCATGTGTATTTAAAGGGACATTTAATCCATATGTTTTGGCTCATTTACACTTAAGTCATCAAGATATTGTTTTTAAGGGTTATTTGAGCCCCACGAAACCTATTTTATGTCTTCTCTTCCATAGTACTAGGAAGTTGTGTTTTATTAGAAAAAAGTTGACCCACAAAATAATTAAGTTTGGATGAAAATTGAGAACGTATAAGATTTTCAAGAACCACTAAACTGAGAAAAGCAAGTACTACTCTTGCATGTTTAAAGACACTTCTTATAAATGCCAATATGCTTTGGCCAAGATGCTAAATTTGAACATCTTTTAAATTTTTATTTCACAGTTAAATGTCCAAATGCTTATTCCCCAAAATATCTCCTTTAGTGGAATGGATAAAAGCAAAGTCAAAAAATAAAAACCATACTGAAAAGAGGAAGTTCTAAACTCCTTTAGAGGTGACTGAAAACCTGCAAACTTGAACCTAGAGGAGGCTTTTCTCTCTTTCTAGTCTTCCAATGCAATTCTGGGGGCCTGTACTCCCAAATTCCCTCCTCTGTGTTTCAGGGAGGTGGGGAGCTGTATCTCCAGTACCTTCAAAACCCTCATGCTGTTTTTACTGTGTGAAGGGGTGTCTCAAGAGCACTTGTTAGACATATCGTGGAATTGCTCACCTGCAAAATAATTTTCAGGAATTTTGGGACCTGAGGAAATTCCTGGAGAGAACGCAGAAAAGTCAAGCATGTCTTATGTAGGGTGTGCCTGGAAAACATCTATGATGAGTTGTCAGAGTGAGAAAGCTATTCAAGTCAGCAGTGACCCAAAGTTGTAATCTTTCCATTCTAAGGAGGAGACTCTGAAACATATTTTCCCCTTGGACCTCGATAGCCAATGAGAAGAATTATTCTTCCTCAACCAGAGTTTTCTGTAGCCCAGATTCAGCCACACGCCTCTGAGTTCCCTGAACAAGATTTCTGGAGTGAGTCAAGTTGTTGTTCTTCTTTTCTTGTCATATTAGGCGGGTATGTGGATTAGAGGAGATGTGAGTAAAAATTAATAAGGTATTTCTACTTTATAGTAAAATCTAAAAAAAAGTCACGATTAGCTGAGTGCTGGGAGACAAAATCTCCAAGATCTTTACAGTCAGAGCACAGAGAGTAAATCATTTATTAAAAGACTGGGTTTAGCTACAGGATACAAAGTTTGTGAAGTAATATTAATGGAGTGTAATGAATTTGATAGGGCAATTTCATGTACTTTTTATATCTGCTCTTTTAGATGAATGTGCATTCCTTTCTCTCAACATGGAACCTGAAGAATACTTACCATTTGATGCATACACAGGGGCTGTTCCTGACAAGGTATATAGGTGTTGCAGTGTTCATGAATGAATCATCATTGGATAGCTACTTGTATTTCTGAAAATCTCACTAGTATTTTTAGGGCATTGATTCCACTTGGGAACAGACATCCATTCTGAACTTTTGGGAAAATCTGGAAGTACAGAGAGAAACCTGGTTATGAGATGTGTAACCTCTCTCAGGGATAAACAGAAAGTCAATGGTGTAAGAGTCTTTTCTGAAAGAGAGCATTAAATTTTTCAGTTGTTATCCTCTTGAATAAATAAAAATAATACTAAATACTATATATTGTTCAATAATAACTTTTAACTCTTTTTATTTTATAACAAACCTATTTCACTGATTTGAATTTATGACCACTTTATTATTTCTAAATGCTAGTAAAGTAGAAGGAAAAACTATATACTTAAACTTGAATATATGTAAATTTGTAACTTCTCAATCTTTGGTCTCAATGTTTTTGTTTCATTTTTGAAATGTAAAAAGTTTAATAAATAAGTATTCTTAAATATTAACTAATGAAAACAATAAAGTGTACTTGACAGCAAGCCTAATCTATGTACTATTTGATGTTTCCTTTATTTTAGTGGTACCATCCTTGCATTAGATAATAACTTAGACCTTAAGAAATAGCATGAGGTCATTCAAATAAATGTAGGATGAGTTGAAACTATTTACTGAGTATTTATTTTTATTTATTGACTTTAACAGCATAATAATAAATATATCCAACCTATCAAAGTAAAGATATAACTGCAATCTTCTTTGCTAATTACTATCAATCCTGATTCTTTGAAGTAGCAGAAATGCTTAATTAGATATAATATCTTTCCAAATCACTGTATTTTTATTTATTTCAGTTATATTTTTGACTATAAACTCTCCATAGACTGGTTTTTGAAGTGTGTTTTTAAAATGTAAATTTTATTTTATTTTATTTATTTATTTATTTATTTAATTTTAAAGACAAAAGAATGGAGTTGTATAAAGCAGAATAACACAATAACAATGCAGGAAATACCAAATAGTAGAGAAGATAGTAGAGAATTAGCACTGGATGCTGTATTACATAATGTTATCTTCACATTTGTTACTCAGTTATACAGATGATGGCTCATTCGATTAATCAATTTTCTCCACTCTCATCTCCGTTGTCTTACCACCCAGTCAGTCATCTTCCCTCTGACAATAACTGTACTTTTGGGTTTATTTACTCCCTTGGGCTCTCATTTGGAAGAGACACGGCTGCTTCAAATTATGCTGTAACATATATGGGTGTATACAAATTGCTATGGCAAGAGGTGGAAAAGCACCCATGCTCAAAGACAGTAGATAGGCAGGGAACCGGGTTCACTATGATCAAGCCCCACTGACAAGCCCTCAAAGCCATTGGGGCCCAGTCAAGTTGGGAGGTCCAGTTGAGTCCTCAGGATCACCCAAGCAGACAGCCAGGCTCTACCCCATTGCCACACTGCTGGGGGCCAGGTCGAGTCCACAGGATCACCGCCAGTGGACCACTTGGCTCCGCCCTGTCACCGCACTGCTGGAGGCCCCATCTAGGTCTTCAGGGTTCTCATGTAGCCTGCAGGGAGCCCCCTGCCCCCTGAGGCTACTGAGTTCCCAGTCAAGGCCCCCGGGGTCCCCTTATAGGCCACTAGTGTCTCCCTGTAGGCCTCCTATGACTCTTTGGAGGCTGTCCCCACCCAGCTAGAGAACTGGGTCTGCACTCTAGTTCCAGGTCTTCGCCTCCTCCCACCTCTTGATCTCCAGCGTTGCTGCTCCCCGCCTCTTGCAACTGGGCATTGGGCACACTTACAATTTTGGGCACAAGTGGCGTGAGGTCTCCCCCACCTGTGCTCACTGTGGTAGTCCAGGGTATGTACTAAGTTTAGTTATTAGTTCTAGAAGAGAACTGGAGGATTTTCTTGGGTCTGCTGTGTAGAGTATGTTGTTGTCTCCTGGACTCCCGGACTGCTGCTTTTCATGTAATTTGTTGCTATCGGTTCATACAAGGTTCATATATGCAAGCAGTATGGAGACCCTCTTAGTGCTCATATTAGTAGTTTAGGGTGAGTCCTAAAGCCTGTAGACTCAGCCTGTTGCTGTCAGGGATACATGTTGAGTGCTTGGGCCATCAAGACTCAAGGTATTCAGAGAGGTAGTTCAGGATGGGAGCTGAAGCCCAGTAACTCAGCTTATGCTTCCTGCTTGATGTTGGAATGAGAAGGGTGTGGGGCCGTGTGATCCACCTCCATCTGCAGCTCTCTCTTTCTGTTGTGCTCCAGTTCCCGTTTGTTCTTTGGCTGGATCCCTGGGAATTGCTGTGGCCCTGGGGTAGCTGCCGATGCTCTCTGCTGGTAGTTGCTCACACAATGGAGAGGTGGGAGACCACAGCCTTGGGGCAGGTGTAGAGCTGGGTGTGGTGGGCTGTGTACTGGTTGCTTTGACTTCAACTTGCCTCCAGGTGCTGATTAGAAAGATTGCTGCAGAGTGGGGATTCTGTTTTAGTGGCTATTGTAACTTCTCATCCTCACACTGGGTTCAACAACACCTCCCGACCACCATTGCCTCTTTTTCTGGCTGTGCTTTCTCCTCGCCAGTCCTGGTCCAGCTCTCAGAACTCTGCTCTCTCCTGGGCAAGTTGGGAGGCTGCTGTGAGAATGGGTCTCTGAAGCTGAAGCTGCAAGTGCTGGAACGAGGGAGCGGGCTGAGTGTGTGTTTGGAGTGGTGACTCTCTCCTTCTCTGCCTCTTCTTCCTCTGACTGTGCCGTGGTGGCCCTCTGAACCTTTCCTCCAGAAGAGGTCTTGTTTGGTCTTTCTGAAGGCTTCAATTCTCATTTAAGATCCTTCCTGAGTTCAGGGTACACATTTCTCTCCTTCCTGTCTTGCTCATGTTGCTAAATTCCAGTGTCTGGGTGGCAATCCTCTGGGAGGATCTTTCTGTGCTGCTTACCCAGTTGCCATCTTCCTGGAAGTTGTAAATTTTATTTTAATGTATCTGTTATTCTGGAACTTCTGCTTAGTTGGTAAACTTGCAAATGTACTTCTACAAATTTGTTAGTTGATTGTCTTAGATGTTTGGGATAGGTGCTCACATCATTTGTAAGTGATAGTAATTTTACCTTTTCCTTCTTTATCTCTGTATTTCATTTTTTCTTGTATTGAATAGACCTGGATAGCGATGGAGAAGTGAATGTCCTGTTATTCCCTTCCTAAGAATACTGCTTCTCTTCTCTCCTCCTTTAAGTGTGGAACTTATACATCTCCCCTAATGACACTTAAAGATGTTTCTTTTATTTCTGCTTTTCTGAGATTAAAAAAATTCTGGTGTTATTTTTTCCTCAATATCATTACATTTTTAGCATTCTTTCTTTTTTTTTTCTCTTTTTTTTTTTTTTTTTTGTGTCTTTTGAGTCAGGTCTCACTTTGTAGCCCAGGCTGGCTTTGAACTCATAGTGACCCTCCTGCCTCAGCCTTCAAGGGCTGCGATTGTAGTCATGTGCCACCATACAAAGATCTCTCTCTGTCAACACAGTCTCACTATGAAGTTCAGGCTGGCCTGAAACTTGGGATCCTCTTGCCTCAGCCTCTTGAGTGCTGAGATTGGGGGATTACTATATAGGGAGACCCTGTCTCTTAATATTTTCACAATTTCAGCATATGAATGGGGGGCATAAAGAATTGGATCACAGCAAATTCTATTTGAAGTAGTCCTTTGAATATAAGTTTGATTTCTTTGGCAGTTTTGGGTGTATGTAAGTTAAAAAAATTCTTCTTTCACCCAGTTTTGGTAATTTATATATATTTTTTGGAAAATTGAAATTGATCATTTCAGCTCTGATTCATCTAGGTATGCTAAATTTGCCACTCTAAAATGGAAAATGTGTCCTTTCGTTCTCAGATCCCAGAGCAGTAGTAGTAACTTGCTCTCTTTTGCCAAATCAACTCCAGCTTCGCACTAGTAAAGCAATCCATAGTGTGCTGCTAATCACACGCTGCCCTCGTTTTTTGGGAAACCCTAAATGAAGTTAGGTGTCCCATGATGGAATAGCCAAGAGAAATTGCTAACCAAGTGGCAGCAGGTTTCTGTAATGCTTCCTCCCACTCCGGAATTCACGAGCTAGAGGGAATTCTGAACTGTTTTTAATCTCCATGAATTCTGCGTGTTCCCTCATCAATAATGCCGTCAGTCTCATAGGGGGCGCTAGGCTAAAGCACCTAGTGGCTCTGCTGGTCACCATCTCTCTAAAGTGTGTGCATGTTAATTACAGAGATAGGTTTTATTAACATCATGCCCTTGGTTTAGGAAAAAGGTACTTAACATAGCCTTACTTATACTGGCACAAGATATTTTCCTTTGCATAGAAGTAATTAGAATCTAATCTGGGGCTTTGGATTATCACACATCATCCTAATTCACTGGCAGAGTAAAAGTTAAATTGCCTGCTTTGTTCATCTGGATTACAAAATGAGTGGATCTGTCAGCTTAATCAAAAGCAAAACCACTGATCAAAAATGTTACTTCACCCAGTTAACTGTAGTCTAAGGACTTTGTTAAGACATAAATCTATAGGTTATTCTGTTGCTGTAGGAGTTAAAATTAACTTATGGGGAGAGAAATCTTATACTCCACAGCTGGAGGTTGGAAGAACAGTGACAGATGTGAGGAGAACAGGTCAAGAACAGGAATCAAGAACGTGAAGTACTGTTCTGTTCAGCTCTGGATGCACCGCCACGGGCTGAAACCCACACTGGGCCAGCGGAGCACATATGGCGTTGCTCAGCATCAGTTTAACATTCTCTTTTCAGCCGTACCTGCTCAGTTCTGGCCTTTACTTTGACTTTCTTAAGATAAATGTCTTTTATACTCACCCTAGGTAAATTGTGTCTAGGTAAATAAATATTTTTTTTTCACACAGTGTTGGTGTGAGACTTCATAATTACAAGGCTGTGTCTCAACTGTGCTTCATATCTTTTGATCAATTTTAAACACTCATATCCTTCTCTGCCACACAAAGTGCTTCCAATTTCCCCTAGCAAGACCATTTTTCTTAACTACTCTAAAATTTCAGGTCAAAGGTACTGGTTAAGTGGCTTGTGGCCTTTTTATACTTCCTTTATTATCTTCCTCAAGAAAGTCACACTGTAGGACATACCAATAAATCTCCATTTTTGTTAATGAGGGTTCCTAGCATTTTTATAATGAGAAGGTCTATATATCTCACCTAACTCAGCATCCCTGGAAAAGAAGATGGCTAATAAATAATGAGAAGAAATATATTGGAGAGAGACGGGGAGGGATAATTTTCACAAAAACCGTGTCTGCATTCCTCTATGGAGTAAGGAAGACATTTTTTGGTCTGATCATGCCACACCCTTGAGAGCTGTCCCTATAAGAGGTGACGTAAATACTGTTTGGTGGCATTTGGGTTTGCCTCTATTTGTATTAAGTTATACTTTCTGAACAGCAATAGTATCCTTTTACTTGTGAGTAGAGTTTTCTAAGTGACAAAATTTGAATCTCATGCAACAAATTTCCAATTTGTAGGTGGAAACTGCATGAAGAAATAATGGAAAGAACAAGGACTTTATAATCAAAACAGGGGCTGGGGATATAGCTCAGTGGAATAAGCGCTTGCCTAGCAAGCGCAGGGTCCTGAGTTCGATCCCCAGTACTGCAAAAAAAAAGAAAAAAGAAAACTAGCAGCAAAAAGTATCTGGTACCCACAAAGGATGGTTTCTTTGCTTAGAATCTATAATCAAAACATCTAGGTTGGAATTCTTGCTCTTCTACACTGTAGATGGGAAAATTTGATAAAGCTACCCACAGCATCTAAATATCAGTATACATTTGAATACAGGTAATAATGTCTTTTGCATTGGGTTTTGGTGAAGAAAAATTACAATGTGTTTTATGAAGGGGCTTGAAACACAAAGACTTTTGATGCCTATTAAATCCTTTTTTACTTAATGGGTAAGTGAATAGTCCAGAAGCAAGGACACTCTTACTCCATTCCAGGCTCTATTTCTCAAAAGAATATTTATGATCATTCTTGTAAATGTTAGGAACCTCAGCTTTTTTTGTACCAGGAATCAAACTCAAGACCTCGTGTCTGCCAGGTGGGTGCTGTGCTGCTGAGCTGTATCCTCAGTGGCCTCAGCTTTAACTGTAGAATGGAAAGAGCGACTTGTCCAAATGAAAAATTGGTCTTATAGATATTTTATGGCTTTCACATGACAAAATTATAGGCAATATATTCTGAAAATTATGGTATATGAAAAAACTGTAAGCCTTTACCTTTAAAAGAAGATACTAATGTAGACACTAATATTATATTTATTTCAAAAACAAAATACATAAACTTTCAGGAAAGAGGATTACTTAATAACTCTATATCTTACTATCCCTAATAATGACAAATTTGTCACATATTACATTCATCCTTGGCCATTTTCTAAGTTGATATGCAAATATAGTTCTGAAAAAAGGATTTTCTTAATAAGTATTGACATTTTTCTTTTACAAATATAATTGTGGGTCATGGAAAGACCCATAGCTTCCTAAGAAACAAGAGAGAATAACTTGAATCTTTTCCTAGAAAATATATCTGCATAATGACAAAAAAATGAGAGTTTTATTTTGAAGGAAAATCAGTGGAAAGTTTTAAGTTGAAAGGAAAATGGTATTACTTACCAAAATCAAATGAAAAATAATAAATATTGTTAGAATTTTTTTAAATAAAAAAGATAATACTTGTCTTAAAATGCAATTGACAGAGTAAATTTCCTTGAGTGGCAGATTTTCTTTTCTTTTGCTTTTTTGATAATTGCAGCAGATTTGGGAAAGAAATACAGATTTTCTCTGTTATTGTCATTTAGACTCTGAACAATAGAAGTAATTTACCAATGCAGAAGAAACACGCCAGCTCACTGACCATAGCTAGAAAAGAAGGGCATGCCTTTTTCTCCCCCTAAATTCAATTATATCTAAAACTTTGAGAAATTTCAGCATGTTTCTCATAAGCTTTCATTTTTATTTTTGAAACTGAAATAACTCATGGCATTGCTTTATGTGATTAGCTGTCCTTGGACACATCCACAAGCTTTGTACTGGTCTGTGGTGAGTGCGCAGAGCACAGAGATGGAGTTAGTGTCGGGGCTCTGACGTGGGCCCACTTGACTCTGCCATGATCCCAGTTGGAACACAGTGTTTTATTCCACAGCCATCCAGACAGAAATTGAGGAGCAGCAATTGACCAGTGATAGCAACAAAGCAATTGAGGTAGACAGAAGGTAATTAGTTTTTAATGATCTTTTGGAAGTCACATGAATAGCCTGATTTCTGTTTTGATCTTGCTTGAATTAATAGCTGCTTTTGAGTGTTCAATCCCACTTCAGCATGCTTTGTTTCTCCATTTTACGGTCTGCTGATTCCAAAGTTTAGGTTTTAACTTGGGCCATTGTTCTATTTTGTAAGGCTCTGCCCAGTGGTTTTGTGTTCTTCAGCTTTAAACATTGTTGTGATGTTTTGCTTTTATTTCTAGAGCTGTTTCCTCTTGGGAATTCCATGGGGTTATTATCAGTTCCATGGGGCTCACATCCAAATTGGAGGCTCACAGTGAATTCATTGCTCCCTAAATCAGGCTGTGTTCCCTGTGAAGTCATTTTGAACTCTGCCTTGATTGTAGCCTGGAGTTTTCCTTCTCTCTCTCTCTTTTGAATTATATGTAAGTTATTTAGAACCAATTAATGAGGTTTCAAGGAAGCAGTTTGCATGGTGAGAGCTGGTGTCGTGGCTGAAAAGCTCTCCCCTTAAATAACAGTAATTGCTTTTCCTCAAAGCTTCCTAGTGATAACATCCCCTGTTTTTGTGCAAACATTGTCACCAACCCCAGTTCAGTTGTTGCACGCATTTCTATGTTCTTCCTGTCTGTTTTCCTCTTGCTATCAGATTATAAGACACGGTTTTGGGAGCAGGGAATCAGGAAGGTAGTAACGGTTTAATCCTTTTGTTCGTTTGCCTTTGTCCATCAGGCTATTCACGTGTATTTAAAAACAATTTAAATTAAGTCTATGGGTGCATTTTAGGTACACATGAGGTTCACATTCACCATAGGGAGTTTGTACCTATTTTATGTATATTTTTAGTATTTATTTTTGTGAAGATGTGGAAGATGAGGAAGATTTGCCAACTCCCCACAAACCACAGATTTGTAACATTTTAAAAGAAACCTGATTTTCCAATGGAATTGTATTCTTTGTTACGTGACTTTTTATGTGGTCATACTTTAAAATAATTTTTCATTTAATTTACAGTGATTATCTTTCCTTACTAGTAAATATCAATGTATATCAGTGATCTTTTGCATTTTTAACACTACTTTTTAATGGACACAAACTATTTGTACAGGTTTATGGACACAATATGACTTGACACTGTGACATTCAAGTCAGAGTAATTAACATTTCTATCTACCCTAATTTTTCAAAGTTTCATTTCTGTATACTGGGAACCTTTGGGCTTTTCTGGTTATTTTGAAATATATAATATATCATTGTAGACCATACTTGCCTTGCAGTACTATAGGTGAAAAGGGCCCATCATCATTTTTAGAGACTACCAAAAGTTTTGTTCTCTGTGGTCCTAGTAGTGGGGTGACTATAGGGAGCCAATAGATGTAATCTGAACAATAGTAAAAGATCAGACAAGTAGTGCTTACTATGTTCCTCTAGAAGAGAGAAATTAGAAGAAACAGTCTTGAATAATTACTTCCTGCTGTGAACCCACAGGTTTTAGGACCCTGTCTTAGTTACTTTTCTCTCGTTGCTGAGCCAAAATATCTGACACCCAAAATTAAGGAAGGGAAGGTTTATTTAGCTCACAGTTTGTGGAGGTTTCAGTCCATACTGAGCTGGCTCCAAGGCAGAGTGGCACATGGCAGAGGGCAACAGTTCATGGTGGTGGAAACCAACAAAAGCAGCAAGTGCAAAAGGGGGGAAATGGCAGGCAAGCAGCCTCTTTCCCTTCCTTACACTGTATGCAAACTACCCACCCAAGGCACGTGTAGCACCCACACCCATAATTCCAGCACTGGACCACGAATCAATCATAAACTCTAGAAGCCCACTCCATGACTGCATGAGGCTTTAGGGGGACATCCAGACACAAACCATAACAGACCCTAACCAGACACAGCATTTATACTAGGAGTGAATTAACATTTGGAACTTGAATGGCAGGTGTTGCAATGCTGGGTCTCTCTAGCTTGTCCCTCACTATGCCTCACACCACAGGATAGGGGAAGGAAGAGGAAGGAGAGACTGCAGGAAGATGGGGAAGGTCAAGTGCTGTAGCCAGACGGAGGAGATAGAGAATGCTGGACTAGCAGTTTGGGAGAAGACTCAAAAGAGAAAAAGAGACGGGGCAGTCACACAGTTAGAGCCAGCATTCCACTTGGCACCAGGCGCCCGTGGAGTAAAGGGGATTTACCCTTGTGGACCTGACTGCCCCGCTCCTCCTGCTGTCAGGCATTTAGTCCCAGAGGAAGATGCTGCAGAGGAATGGAAGAGAAAGTGGGATGCTGGGAAGGTCAGTATGGCCGTCATAGTGGCACCCTAGTCATTTCCAGCCAGCATTTCAGGGTTAAAGTGCATCCTGGTCATTTCACCTCCGTGTCTGTTTTCCATTTTATATTTTGTACAGTGATCTCTCTTGCTCTACTATCTCCTTTTAGCTGTAAGTGTGGTCCTTTTCAAAAGTTTTGTTGAAGATCTTTTTACTAACTCTGCTTTTTACCATTTTCCCCTCAACTTTTTACAGAATCCTCTGCTGTTTTAAAATTAATTTCCAGTCTGACTGAAGGTTCATATACATCTATAATTTTGTGGTTTTAGTATTTCATTGGCAGATATCCCACATGATTATTTTACCTCATGCATTTAATTTCATGTAAAAGTATAAACTCAGTCCATTCACCAAGTTTCAGGAAGAAGGGTTGCTTTCTTTTGGGCCCGTGGCTAGGCTGGAATATAAGTGACGGCAAGTATACATCTGTTCAAGGACCCTTGTGATAATTTGGACTCTTGCCATTTCTCCAATATAAGGAGTAGAATGTTTCTCTAGTATTCCTACACATTCTCATGCATAATCTAGAATGTTTTCTGGATAAAAGTGTTTCATCTCTAATGAAGACACTGACCATATTTATTTTGAGACCTGTGCTATGTAACACACTGGCCGACTTGCTCTAGAGGGCAAAGAAATGGCAAATTAGGAAGTAGATCAAATTCTAGCTCTGAATTCCTCTAGCAAAGTGGTCTTCCACCTATAATTTGGTTTCCTCATGTGTTTAACAAAGATATGATAGTATTTTCAACATAGCATTACTGTGGTGACTGGATGATGTTTCATATGCACTTCATAAATTCTCTGCACATAGTAACTGCTGGTATTATTATGCTGTTTATGTTAGTGATCACTGTTAGGCCTGCTGTCAAGAATCTTTCATTCTGTTCAGGGTACATTATGTATCTACAGAACATTTAGGTGCTAAACTATCTGATAACCACATTTTCAATTTAGGAATGTAGGTTAAGGAAAGGGTTATTTGGGCCAGCGGATGAGGATAAGAAGACCACCCTGCAGAAGTGAAGACAGGAGTTAGGACAGGAGAGGAGAATTTCAGGTTCAAGGAAAGGAAGTCAGGAAAAGAGGGTTGAGTAAGAAGATAGTAAGTGTAGGGTTTTGGAGCTATTTTCCTGGATTTATTCTTTCTTTTACTTCCTTTTATTTCTTCTTTTTTTTTTTTTTTTTTTTTTTGCGGTACTGGGGATCAAACTCAGGACCCTGCGCTTGCTAGGCAAGCGCTTATTCCACTGAGCTATATCCCCAGCCCTATTTCTTTCACAGTTTTCCTTTTCACTAAATCTTTTTGTTTTAGCTTTACCTGTATGAGAACAATGGACAGGCTCACATTATGCTTTGCATCTAGATGTATGCCAAAGCCTCGAGTGATCTTTGGTGTGGATTTTTGGAGGTGGCCGGATCTAGGTGTGTGATGCTGCGGTTAAGCATGTGATGCTGGGTTTAAGGGTGCCCCGCCCTGGGTGTGAGTTCTACTCACCCTAAGGACCTGCTGGACAATAAGAGATGGAGGATAAGGGACAGAAATAGGGGTGCTCCTGTCACCTGCTACTCTGCTGTTTTGCTACCTGCCATGGACTGTTTCTCCCGAAGCAGGCCCCTCTGCCACAGCACCCTGCCTTGAAGCCAGCTGACTATGGACTGAAAGACAAACTATGAGCTAGAATAAAACCCTTCCTCCTTTAATTTTGGATGTTTGGTATTTTTGTCTCAGCAAGGAGAAGATAGATAGCTCATAATATCATATCACTTTAAATTCTTAAAATTTCTGGTTTGCTATGTAGTTTACTGTTCAGCTGAGATTATATCATCCTGAAAATAATTCTTGGGTGCTCTGTTTGCACAAGTGCTTGTATTTTAGGACACTTGACTTTATATTCTAAAGGATCACATCAAACTTCAAGAGAAAAGTTGCATTTTACTGACCAGTATACACATCTAGTGTTTGTGATGCATTTCATTCATTAAAGAAATCATACAGGGCTGGGGATATAGCTCAGTTGAATAAGCGCTTGCCTAGCAAGCGCAGGGTCCTGAGTTCGATCCCCAGTACCGCAAAAAAAAAATAAAATAAAAAAATAAAGAAATCATACAGCCAATGGATATATTCACAGGCTATAAAAATGCTATAGAGATGGCTACCACCACCATTAATCCTGATTCTTTTTAAAAAGTAGCAAAAATATTTAATTTGGTATATGTTTCTATTTTATGTTTATTTATTTAAAGTATACATATGCCATAGATTATGCATAGCACTGTTTTAATGTGTTTTCAAGCACCAAATTTCAGTTCAATGCATGCAGTGTGTTGCAAGTTCTATTTAGCCACCACTCTAAACTTTTGACTAAACTATAACAATCCATGAGCTGATTTACCTAAATTTGGGGGTAGGGTAGACAATCATACCATTTGCAAGTGATGGTAATTTTGTCTCCTCCCTTCTGAGCCTCACGTTTCATTCTTTTTGTTGTCTGGAATGGACAGGGTGGTGAACAGTCATCAATGTGTCCACTCCAGTGAGGTCCAGTGCTGCTGGACATTCCTTTCTCATGGACACCACTTGTCCTCAGCAGCCCTTGGTCACGGTTGTGGAGGAAGGTGCTAACTAGGGGTTTAAAGAGACAAGGAGCCACTCAGGGACTCAGGAGACACTGAGTAACCTGCAGGTGCAACAGAGGAAAACCCAGAATTTCTTTCTTTGCAATTGAAAAAGAGTAGGGAAGCATGCTTTGAAAAATAATCTGTGCTTGTATAATGTTCTGTATAATAAAAACCGAAAAGGTGAAATTAAATTATACCAAGTAACCTACTCATTCAAATCATACTCTCCTCATGTTGTGACTATGGCCTCCTGGCCTCTCAGCCTGGTTCATGCCTGAGCCCGGCCAGTTAGGGCCACAGGGGTATGACCAGACGACCTCATGTGGCAAAGGGACAAGGTCTGCACTCATTCCTTGGGTAAGAACCAGGTGGAGAAATGTTGCACATGCAATTTTACCCTTAGCACCTTAATTCAATACAGGACAGTTTATGTGATCCATTTAACTGCTTGCATTCTTTCCCAAAGCACTTTATTGTCCATGAAAACCCCTGTAATTAAAGGTTCCCCTGGTTCCAGTGTCTGAGCATCACTTGGAACCACATGAGGGGAGTGACATAATTCAGTGTCTTTGAAACTAAGCAGAGGCGGCAAGTTCTGTCTCTGCCACTTGTTAGCTGTATGGCTTGGGGTGAGTTACTTAACCTCTCTGAATTTGTTCTCTGTGTTGTAAAATAAAACTAATAATAGTATTTATTGAGAAGGTTAAAAATAGACATGAAAACAATGCATTTAGCTCATTTAGCAGCGTGATTGATATGTAGTGAATCATCGCTCAGAGACCAGTAACAGTATTAATAGTAGAGAATACGAATAATACATATAATATGGCTCTCAATACATTAACATTATTAATGCATGATATAATAAAGGTATTGAGTGGCATTAAAATACCTAATGCTGACATAGGATAGGATAATTGCTATCATAATGCTTGATTAATTTTTATGAGTTTTCTCCTATGTACCATGAAGATAATATTGCCTATTATCCATACAGAGGCTGTGAACTACATCCAGGTGTTCTGTGAGAAATGCATCAGCTACTGGATGTGGATGTGCTTTACAAACCATAAAATAATTACAGTGGTAAAACTGAGAACTGGTAGATAGTGTCTGACCTCAATTATATGACCAGAGTCTGTGGGACAGCATTTTGGTGAGTGCTAATCTTTCAGGAGTTCAGGCTGGTGTTTCTGGAGAGACTGGGGGTGGTCTCTAATTAAACAGAATGCTTTATCCAGAAATGCTGGCTGAGCAGTTTCAAATTCTATTTCCTGTGCCTGTAAAAACCATTTCAGCTTCGGTGTTCTTACAGCTTCTGTGGAATCTCAGCTGCTGTCCTAGTGTATAGAGCTAATTATCCTAGTGAACAGAGATAATTGTCCTTTTCAAAGACAATTATTTTAATAAAAAATAATTTCTTCCTATTCTGTAACTGTTGGGATAAGCTCAATGGCACCAGCCTCAGATGAGTTACTTTGTGATACCACAATCACCCTCTGAAGTATACATTCACATTTATTTTATAGACCAGGAAATTGAGGCTCAGTGATTTGTTCTAAATTAAATGGGAGAGCAGAAATCAAAACTTCTATACACTTGGCTCAGGTCTGAGCTCTTCCCAGTGCCTGAGTTTGCTGGTGCTCATGTTAGTGTGGGCAAAGAGCAGAGGAGGAGGGCTCTCGCACTGGAGGAAAGCCCCCCCTCGGGAGCGCTTGAGTGGTGAGGGCCTTCGGGTGACCACATGGACTGGGTTGGAGTGTGCTGGGCTTGTTCGGCGGACCTCTCAGACGCCAGATATTCGGCTGTACTTAGGGCTATGAAATTGGAAATGGTCTTGTCTGACATCTTGCTAGAGATTCAGGAACGTCTTTCCTGGAGTCTTCTGATATGATGAACGGAGACTGTGTCTCTCCTACTGTGATTGCGCACAATATTGTAATTTTTACTTGGGGGCTGCTTATGATATAGGAAAATACAACCTTTGATTCAATTGTTTTTTCTTTAGGTGTTTGGTATATATATATATTAATAACTCTTACAATATATTGATTATCATTTCCCCCACCACAAAAACACAAGTGTAGGCCTAATGTTATTCTTTTCTGGGTTTTTTTTTTTTTTTTTTTTTCCGGGACCGGGGATCGAACTCAGGGCCTTAGTGCTTAGCGGCAAGCACTTACCCCACTGAGCTGTACCTCCAGCCCTCTTTTCTGGGTTTATGCTGCCCAACACAGAGCCTCGTTAGAAGTAGCATTTTTTTAACTAGACAGAGTGGTTTCTCTGTTATCTATGGCAGTCTAGGAGAACGACTTGAAGGTCTAGATATGTTTACATTTAATGTACCTCCTTCCTGTCCCGGAAGGGCAGAGCCAGGCACCCTTGCTTGGCTGAAAAACAGCCACAATTCAGTGGTCATTACAAGTGAACTGAATGGTGCTGCTTCTCAATTTGTGCAAGTTTCCTGAGCAACAGTATGTGACCTGTCAGGGTTCTCATTTGGGGAAGGGAAATGCCGCGCCTTGGACCTGGCAGAGTAACTGAATTGAGGTCTTACAGAGATTGCTTTGCCATTCAGCCTCCTTGTTTTTCTCCCCCTGTAGTGTGACTGATACAGTCATTATCAGACCTGTGATTTCGCTTAGTGCTGGCTGGGTAAGAGTCACGTCAGATCTTCCAGCGGGCACTTTAATTGATCAGGATCATTTGTTCTCCTTTTTTACCTGACAACATTTGAAATATTATTATTTATTTTTACTTGTGGTATTTGTATAGACATCCAGGGTTTTTCCTCTTTACTGTTCAAACATGGTCCTTTTCTGAACCATTTCAAGCGTCCTCTTGTCTTTATAAAATATGGTCAAACTCACAGTGAGTGCTGCCACTGTCAAGGGCTGCCCAGTGGAAAGGCAGGACCACAACATCAGGGTCCTCCTCACTTCGCGCACTAGACCTGGCCCCGTGCAACTTCTGGCTCCTCCCCAACATCAGAGGGGTCCTGAAAGGGAAAGGCTGAATGGGCTCAGGACCTTGAGGTAGACCAGACAGCGCAAGAGACCCTCAGGAAAGAGAACTTGCAGAACTGCTTCACAAGCGGCAAGAACAGTGGGAGGAGTGTGTTGAAGTGGGAGGGGGTGTTTTGAGGATTAATGACAGTATGTCTTTTACAGTAATACATTTAAAATATTGCATTTGTCGCTGTCTTTTTCAGTCACATCTCGTATATTGTGAACACATGTGAAGTGCTTCAAATTGGCACTGGCATGTTTCACTTATTAATTAAAACACCATAAAGTCCTTTGAGAAAGAACTGCATAATTTTCCCTGTTTTGTATATGAACCTTTAACAGCCACGTGATTTGATTAAGATTTTTTAGTAACTAACTTGAGAAATTAAAATCAGAATTAAATATCCTTGCTTCGTAGTGTGTTGGCTTTAACATGTTTCTTCTTTTTCCCTCCCTCGTTCTCTCCCTCTTTTCCTCTCTCCTTTCTCTCTTCCCTGGACTGTCACCAAGTACTTCTCCACCATGCGTGGCATTGGTCATTTTCTTATGCTAATTATTACCTTAGATACAGAGCTCTGTGTAGACAGAGAAACCTGACCATCTTTCATCAATTCCTTTAACAAATGCCCCTCTCTCCACCTCCTGCTGCCCTTTTCTCTGCTTTCCACCAGGGCTCTTTTTCCCTGTTACAGGGCGCACATTTCTGATTTTGTTTCCTTGTCTTCTGTCTCCCTTGCAGAGGAGGAGCCCAGTAAGATGGTGAGGTGTGTTTAAGTACAGGAAAACTCCAAGCTGCTGTTCGAATAAAATTTTACGACCTTCTGAAGTACAAGTTAGGCTCTGGCGTGCTGGCTTATTTGGGTTTACGCAGTTTCATCAACTGACTAAAAGCGAATCAGTCAGTACAACAATGGCGTTTAAAGACCTTTTCAAATGATGAAGGAGAGGACAGAGGACACAGATCTATTACTTCTGACTCTGAGTGGGCAAAGAGAATTGCCTTGTAACTAAATGATGTATTTGAAAGAAAGAGAAAGGTGGGTTGGGGAGGCAAGGCCTCCAGCCTTGGCGGGGTCCCAGGATCACAGTGCTGCAAGGAGAGATGGGGAACAGGCAGCTAAGTGGAGGGTTCCTGGGAGACTTGCCTCGGGCTCTGCGGGTGAGAGGCACTGAGAGCTTACAAGGAGGGAGAGGCAGAGAGGCAGGATTCACTGTCTTCCCAACGCCAAACATTTTGCAAAGGAATAGGAACGATTCTTTCTTTGGCCAATGTGGAGAGTCTTGCTGGAACCGAGGCTACCTGTAAATCTGTTTTTCGAATCTGGCCCCAATTCTTGAAGTTCAGGATATTGGTCAGGAGAATGACTGTAGCCATGCTGACCCGAATATGTGGGAACTCAAGTCTCTGTCTACTAAGGTTTCCCTCCCTCAGTCGCTGCTGCTACAATGCAGGTACCCAAGGGGGGAGGTAGGGATTGGACTTGCTGTAGTGATGGGGCAAACACAAGGTCCCAAATACTGGTCTTCAGAGATTTGGAGTCTAAAATCCAGTTCTGACACAAACATGTGACTGAACTTCTCAGACCCTCAGATATTTCATCTGCAGGACTGAGGGAGTGGTCCTAGATGATTTTGACAATTCCAGATATTGCAAAAATGTAGGTGTCTCTCAAAGATCTATAATATTCCTAGAAAACTTTAGGAATCTGTTCTATTGTTCAGTATTATATCTTAGAATTAACACATGAAAGTTCAGGAATATTTTCTCTTTAAGAAAGCTGTAACATTTACAGCATTGTTTATATAGATACTTTTAGGGTTAACTGATTTCATTTTTAAATTGCTAATCACTTTTTATTTAAAATGAATTTACATGTAAAACCTAAAACACTTAAGCATTCCCCTAAATTGGCTTTGGTTCAAACATAGCTAATTAATTCATGGAACTTATTAGCAGTTGGAGTAAACTGAATGGATAATATCTGGTTCAGTTTTAACCCGAGGCATTTCACTCAGTTCCAAATTTCTCATAAGAATAAAGCTGTTTTCCTAATACACTTCCACTTGACCTAAGATTAAAACGTGCATATTCTAACATAAATTAAAATATAAAATATCATACTGAAAAGATACTGTCACTTTAAGTTTTCTTTAAAAATACTGGGACACACTTGTAGTGGTTCCGCTTTCCTTATTTAGCTGGGTTAATCTCTTAGTTGCCGAGCGCAGATTGATTTGTTTATGAACTTGTTAAATCAAATCTGCACACAACCACATCACAGATGAAAAAGTGAGAAAAGGCCACTCAAGTTGTCATTCTGTGTCCACTCACCACCTCACTCTTATTAATGTCTAATTTAATGTTGTAAGCAATGGGTTCCACATTGTATGTTTTGCACATTGCATTTTGAATGATGTGCTGATGGCGACTGCTAACCATGTGTGGTGGGTGTGGCTGAAAAGATCCAATGTGCAGCCAGAATTCCTGTTTCAATGGCTATCCAGGGTGGGCTACCGTCAGTGACTCATTCTGGTGGCAGTGACACCAGAGCCCCCATGTGCAGCCTTCTGTGTTGGAGATGCCCAGCAGATGCCAGGCCTGTGTATCACACATTGGTAGCCTGCGTGCAGGCAGGAGTGTGCGCTGCACTGCTTCCTGGTGGTTGAGGACTTCCCAGCTGTCTGCCACCTTTAAAATGTTTCCGGGTTTTGTAATAAATAGAAATTAGTTCTTTCCCTTCACACTTAGCCAATGAGCTCTTGACCCTGCTAATGTCTTACCTAATACATGGAAATATGAAACTTGTGAGATTTATAGACATTTTAAAAGAAATACTTATATTTCTTGCCAGTTTTTATAATACTATTATTCTGAGAATGATAAAAGGTTGGAAATGATATCATGTGTGTGTCTATTTAAAGAGTAGATTTTTTTGATAATAGATATTTTTTAATCCAAGTATGGAAAAGTTTCACATGTTGTAGCAGTAGGAAATTTACTAGCCAGCACAACTGAGGAGGGGAGAAATGTTGTCTTTTCTAGAACTGGTCTCAGATTCACCCTTTAAATCCCCTTCTTCCTGGAAATCAGGTAGTTTCTCGTAGCCTATAGCTCATTTGGGTCTAGTTGATTTTTCAGCCCAAAATAAACAACCCTATAATTGCACATTTCAAAATTTGGTTGCTTTTTGAAAAAGAGCACCAGAAGAGACTTGTTCTTTGTTTTCCTCTTGATGTCTGGAGACAAAGCAGAGGATCATTCACAAACCTGGAAACCGCGCAGGGGCTGGGCTTTGGTCCTCGCTATCCGCATGGGCCCTTCTGGGCTTTGCCAAGCAGTGCCTGGGTTGCCTGGTCCCAGCATGGGGCTGGACTTTTGAGCCCCCTGTTATTTTTTGTGACTGATGTTGCCACATCTTTGATTTGGGTATTCCTGAGTAGTGTTGTAGGTCTTTTTTGAACCCAGAACCTACAATCTCTACTAGACTCCAAGGGGATTTCTTCCACAGCCCGTGGAGTGTATGCTTCCACTGCCACTCAGGTCTGAGTTTAATCCCCAGCACACTAAACAAATAAATAAATATCGTCTGCCACCTGTAAACCCGTTATATGCTCTGTCCCAATTATATCTCCTTTCCTCTGCCATATATAACTATTGTATAATAAGTAATAGTAATAAACCTATTACTATTGTTTAAGCATTTCCTCGTGTGTGTGTATCATAGTGATGTTCAAATTTCCACCCCTAAAGACTGCAATGTTGCCCATTGTACTAGTCACCCTTCTGTGGCTGGGACAAAATATCTCACTTCCACAACTTAAGGGAGGAGAGATTTATTTTGGTGCATGGTTTCAGCAGTTCAGTCCATGGTCAGCTGACTACTCCAAGGTAAAACCATCATGGAGGAAGGGCCTGAGGGAACAAAGCTGCTCACCCCATGGCAGCCAGGAATCAGAGTGAAGGGACAAGTACACTTTCTGGGTCAGAGCCCTGTGACCCACTGCAGCTCTTTTTAGGCTATATCCTTCTTTGGTTTTGGTATCAGGTTAATGCTTGCTTCCAGGAATGAGTTTGGGAGCATTGCTTCCTTTTCAATTTCATTAAAGAATTTGCATAGTAGTGGTATTAGATCTCTAAATTTCTTGTAGAATTCAGCTGTGAATCTTTCAGGACCTGGATTTTTCTTTGTTAGTAGGTTTTGGACTATATCTTCAATTTCACTGACTGATGTTGGATTACTTAGAATCTTTATAATTTCTATATGTTGAAATCTTTCAATATACTTTCTTCAAGCTTTTTAAGGGTAGAGTTCATTACTGTTACCTATAATTACTCAGCAGTGCACTAGCATGTAAGAACTTGCTTCTAACTAACTGTAGCTTTGTTCCTGTTGGTTAACCTTCCCCCACCCTCTCCTTTCTATCTCCAATTTCTATGTGCTCAATTTCTTTAGATTCTGCCTGTGAATGAGATCTTATGGTACCTGACTTTCTGTGCCTGGCTTGTTTCACTTAGCACAATGATCTCTACTTCCACTGATGTTGCCATGAATTACAGAATGTCATTCATTTTTATGACTGAATAGTAGTCCACTGTGTAGATGAGCCACACTGGCTTCATCCATTCTTCAGGTGATGGGCACTTAGTTTGTTTCTATTTCTTGGCCACTGTGAATAGCACTGCAGTGAGGGTGGCAGTCTGTTTTACACAGGATTTCATTTCCTTTGTACTTGTACTCGGTAGTGGGACTACTAGATCACATAGTGGTTCTATTTTTAATTTTTTGAGGAATCGCTAGTATTCAGGGTTTTCTTTCCTTGACATTTTCAGTAGCACTTGCTATCTTTAATCTGTTTGATAGTATCTTTTCACCCTGGAATTAGACAATATCTTGTTGTGGTTTTGATTTGCATTTCCCTAATGGCTAGCAATGTTAAACATTTTTCCACGTACATATACCTAGTAGCCATTTGTATAACTTCTTTTAAGGTATAACTTTTAAGCCCTATTATATTTCTGACAAAAAAAGTCCCCCCCAAGATTGGGCATGGTGGTTTATGCCTGTAATCTCGGCAATTGAAAGGCTGAGGCCAGCCTGGTCTACATAGTGAGTCCAAGGCTGGCCTGGAACACGTAGAAACCCTATCTCATAAAATGTCCCCCAAAAGGCTCATGTATTCAGAGGTAGGGATTTTGAGAGGTAATTAATTGATCGGTGAGTTCAGAGTTAGGTGCTCTTAGGAGGCAGAGACTGCTTGGTGGAAGTGGATCACTGGAGATGTAATTTGGGAGAGTTTATGTTGTTCCTGCGCCCCCTTTGTCTCACTCTTTCTATTTTGCTCTGCTTCTTGTCTGCCATGAGGCGAACAGCTTGCCTCTGCCATGCCTTTTGCCATTGCGTCTTTGCCTTGGAAGCAACTTCGCCATGGACTGTACCTTCTGAAACCATGAGAAGGGAGACGTAGCTGCTGGTGGCTTGCTTTAATGTGTTTCTAGCCTGTTTCTCAACATAAGCTCTTCATAGGTGGTCAATTAATCAATGTACTCTTGGCAAGTACTGCTTCCTTTTCTCCTGAGCCTTATTCTGCCACCCTGGCAGACATGACCAGGCATGACAAGTGCTAAAGCTAAAGTGAACTTGACAGACGTTTGTGCTTCATAGCATTCTCCTGAGAGCTATAAACGGTGTTAAAGAAAATGATAATTAAAACTTCGCCTCCATCTCCAACCATCTGCTTTCTCCTAGGTGAAGCTTAACAGTAGTAACTGGTTAGTAGAAACCTATCGGAAAAGTCTGGTGTAGACAATTTTCTTTAGGCAAACTTTTTAAATAAAGGTAAATGCCAAGGTGAGTTATGGGGAAGAAATTCAATCCGTAATACACACCAATAACCATTATCTGGTGAACTCATTATTTTGGCTTTGAAAACATGAATTTTATTATCTCATAGGCTAAATAAAAAATAAAATATGGGAATCAGTGACACTTGAGAAGCCATTGCTCGTGTGTGTGTGTGTGTGTGTGTGTGTGTGTGTGTGTTTACTCATGAACATTTCCCTAATATGTGCAAGCAATACAGCACAGGAGAGTGTTTCCTGGTCTTCATATACTTAGACCAGTCTTCTTTCTCTTACCTCAGATATGTTTTGCTAGATAGGTTTGCTGACTTCTGATCATTCAGCTGAGTTATTGTCCATAATTTTGGTCTATAGCCCCATCTAGAAGACCTTCAGCTTGGCTCAATTTAAACACATTATTCAGAAGTCTATGATGTTGGAAAGGAAGGAGTTTTTGGATGATTTTTGCTTTTGCTTGGACTTGGGGTCAGGGCTTTCCATTTATAGTGGAATATCATATGTGCTTTGGAAGACCAATGTAACCAGTCTGTAACCAGCTACAGCGAGGTCTTTGAAAAGTCTTGATCTCTCTTTACTGGTGAATACCAAATGTAAACAATGAAGCCGGGGATATATGTCCTTTCCCCTGGAAACTTTAGCTGTTAAAGGCAAGCTGCATGGTCAGAACAAGTGTGAGATGAGCCTGTGGTTTCTCCTGGGTGTTCACCCTCAGACCAAAAGGGGCAAGCAAGATATTTTAGGCTAGAATCCAAGAGTTTATGTAGGTAGAAAACAAATCATTAGTGAAAATGCTCCCAATGTATAGAACTATAGGAATAAATGCTAGAGGTAAGGTTAATTTCTTGCCAGTTGTGTCCTACTACTGACTATATAGCTATTTCATAGGAACTGCCATCTTACTGCTTTCCTAGGATGAAAATTATGAGTCACTCTTATTTACTTATTTTTTGAATGGGACTACTTGTGGTGGATCTACTTTTCCAAAACTTGAGGTCTACTCTTTTACCTTTTGATCCTCTGAGAACAATTTTCAGGTTCTTAAAGAAATTGAAAGATCTAAAACAAAATTGAAAAATTATTCCTCTCAAAGAAGAACTAGCTGTCAACATTTAAGAATCAAGAATTGGATGGCCCATAAAAATCTGCATTTCCTCCATCTTTTGTAAAGCTGGAGGGAGTGGCATCAGTAAGCCTGTCATTCTGAGCATGAGTCAAGTAGGGGAAGCCACACTTCAATGGAATCTGTGCTCACCGCTTCACCACCAGGGGCCAGTGCTAACCATTTCCATAGACTGCCTGTCCTTGTAGGCATTTGAGTGTCCAGTATCTGATCTAGAATACAAAACACTTCAGCATCTGTCCTTTCTCCCTTGAGATCCTATGTGGCTTTTGAGTTGGAAATGAGCCATAGTCAGAGGATGGAAGGGTTCAGTGAAAATATGCAATGAAAGAGATCTTCCTAGAACCACAACCTAAGTACATTTGTGCAATAACTGTGTTCAGGATTTGCCATGACTGAAAGATGGCAGAATGGAGAGGCCTGGGTAGGCAGTGTGCATCTAGTTTCCTTCAACACAGCCCAAGGGAAGGTATTTCTTCTGAAGGCTGGCACTGATGCTGACTAGTTGGCTCAGCTAGAACTGTGGTTCTGAAGGAGCCTGGAGGCCATGCTGTGGTGAAACACGGCCACCTGGTTGGCAAGAAAGCTCTTGCAACCCTCCACGCAGGACAGAAGAAATGAATGCTCTTGGACCGAGTTGGACCTTGTTCCCTCTCCTTCTGCCTGGAGGACACAGTAGGCTCAGAGGAGTGCTTTCTTCTCCCAGGACTGTGCCAGTATTTCATGTTCCAGTGGGCAAGGGAGAATTAGGGTTTTCATTTAAAAAATATACACAGAAAAGAATAAAAACCATGATAAATGAAATGTAACCTCTTTTTTGAGTTTTTATACTAAAGACCAATATTTTTCTATACATGTTCACGGGCCTGTCTCTTTGATGCATGACCTTCCATGATTTCTGTCCTCTTGTGGTCCACTTCGCATGGTCTTTTTCCAGGAACCCCTCCATCTCATTAGCTTTTCCTTTCTTTTTCTTCCATGCTGCGACATCTTCCTTTTATTCTAGAATCTGTGTTTAATTTTCCAGCTCTCTACTCTTATTCTTGTTCTCCTTTTGTCAGCCTGGGGTCTTTTATTTTCCGTCTATTGTTATTCTGCTTCTCCCCCTCAGTACGTCTTCATGTGCTATTATCCAGGGCTTGCTCATTTCTCCCTTCTGTACAGTTCATCTTATTCTCTTTCCATATATCTATGCCTCCTGCTACAAAAAGAAAGACAAAACCTCTTTCTTACTGGAGTTGGTGCTTTCTTCCTAGTTTCTTTATACAGTTCCACATTATCAATTAGGTTTTTAAATACTGTATGTGGCCACAGTCTTACTATAACCCAGTTTTCTCCATCTTTTTACAGAAAAATAGAATTAAAAGAAACCTCCTGTGGCAATAGCTGGAAGCTGTTATATGGGCTTCAGGTTATACTGTGTCCCCTCAAAGAAGCCATAGTTTCTCTTTGAGACTCAGATTCTTCACCTGTGAAAGGTAGCGGAGAACTTCCCTCCTACTCAAAGGGTGGTTCTTAGCCCCCCTTACTGACTCAGAACTGTACTTTTTACAAGAACCTAAGGGGGTCCATGTGCTCGTGGAAGCATGAGAAGCCCAGACTAGATTATCTTCCCAGGTTTTTCTACCTGTATCTTTGCTAAAAATAACTGAAAATCCATTCTAATAGGTGAAATACTTTGATGAGGGAAAGGGAGTGAAAAAATAAAGTGCAAACTGCTTCACTCACAAGGCACACTAGAATCACCAGGGAAGTGTCCAGGTCAACAACTTTGGGAACTCCCGGGGGGGTACTGCAATGTTCCGGGTGAGCTCCCTGAGCAGGCTGAGTCCACGCCCGTGCAGTATTTGAACTCATTCCTGGCATCCTGATGCTCTCAGCGCTGTTGTCTGCTAGTTGTAGGGTAGTTCCCACGGAAAGAGGAATCCCAGATTATCCTCCCCAGAATAATGAGAATAAGGGGATGATTATTGAAAGTGACCATATGTATTTTTATAGCACCATGGGAGCAAAGAGCAGGGATCACATATGATTTATTTTCTCAAGCCTCATTCAGATTCCTGCTAACACTGGGAGTCTCTGTGGCAACAGAAGGAAGTTATCCTTGGTGAGTGACAGGGAGGACATTGTACCCCGGCAGAACTCGGGGCTGGATTTGGGATGGGCCACTGGGATGGTTTCATTTCATCATAACTTGATACTGATGTTGACGGGGTGAGCATGACCAGCCACATGCTACAACTGGTTACTGAACATTAAGTTCCAATTTACTTTTAATTATTTCATGTTGTTGAATTGTAGCTGATTTAAGGAAAATTGAAACCAATGTGCCATTATAGTACCCTTAGTGTGAGAACTGAGGAAAGAATGATCATAAAACTGTCCCCAGAGTGGAGGGGTGACGCTACAATGGTAATACTCTGCAGAGCTCTTTTTTATGTTGTAGCTTCTAAAGTCAGACCTTGAGAAACCAGGCCTTTGAAGATTAAATTTACTTTTTAAAAGATTGAATGTTTTTCCCAAGGACTCAGTGAGAAATCCAAGCAAATGATGACATTTTTGAATTACTTGATCAAAATTAAGCAAAAGATGCTTGAGCAGTTTTTGCTTAGTCTAGCATCTTTTCTCCCCTCTCCATTTTTCATGTCCTGAATTATTTTTGCATCATTAAATTTCATAGAGGAGCCAAAATTCTATCACTGTGGGGGATTTTGGAGGTGTCACATCGATGAACAGAGATATTTAGAATAAGACGTCACGTTGGCCTGATCCTGAGCATTCATTCGAGCAGCTATGTGACCAGAGATGCACTGATCCTTTCGGCCATCTGTCTTCCCCTCCTGTGCTCAGCCCCAAGCAGACTCTCTTGGCTGGTGCTGGAGGCCTCTCATAGTCACTATGGAGAGTTTCTGGAAGCTGTGTGACTCACACAGACCGTTTAGAATCACACAAGGACTCGACCAACATTTCCTCTTCAATTTATTCCAGCTCTGGTCAAAATTACAGAGTAGAACATTTTTTCTCTGGTCCAGACTCTTCTGTAGGTTGTTGATGCTACTTGGTGTCCCTCCTGTCCCTTCTTTGCTCTGCTGACTGCTGCCTCTGAGGAAAACCTTTGCACCAGGATCTTTGCAATTCAAGACAGTAGACTATCACTTTATTTATTATTCAGTTTATCTTTTGCTTTTGTTTTGGACAAAGAAGCAACTAAACCAACACATTTTTGGTTCTTAACAAGGTATCTTTTATAGTGTTTGACACATTTCTTTTGCCACCATTTTTTTCATTCTTTTGAAAAGGGAAAGAGGATGAAAAGCTCTTTGTTAAAAACTTGATTGGGACATGTAAGTATGGCTAGTTTCTTTTATGGGCAGGGGTTAAAATCCAGATTATTCATTGGATTTTATCTCTCATTCTAAAAGAAAACAAGTCTATCCCCAAATCAAATAGAAGTGTCAAGTTTTCTCATTTTTCTAAGGATCATTTAAGTAGAAAACACATTTGCCAGCTTTCCTTTTAGATAAGAGAAGCCGGATATATCACGTACAGGTACAAATTCTCCATGATGAATGCTGTCATTATATGTATATAAAATGTTTCAATAAAGTTTAAAAAACAGACAAAGGAGATAATACTGGAGGTGGTGGCTGCTTGAGGGCCAGGTGCTGTAGAAATGGGCATTTACTTGGAAATCAAGTAGATATTATCGTTCTCTTTCCTTACTCTGATTTGCAGGGTATGCTATGTCTTCCCAAGTCTTTGAAATCAGAAGGAAGTGTGTTTTATAATGTTAAACCTCAGCTACATAAAACAGCAGGCAGCTCCATCTTACTTGAGAGTCCACCTCTATTTTCATTTTCACAACAAAAATGACTTTGCAAACATCACCTTTATGGCCTGAAATCTTTATGGATTACTGACACTTCCCACATTAATATATTTGGCTATTTTCCAGGCAGTTATAATTGGCTGGGACCAGTGAGCTGGGTCCACAAAGCCCAGTGACATTTAATATAAGGGACCCCACTGCTTTTTATCCCTCTGGGTGCTGCTAAACTGTGGTGGAACCACTTCACTGAGAACATAGTGCAGTCTTATGAAAAGTCTCAGGCCCTAATAATGCTGTGGAAAATTTAAAGAACAACAACAATAGGCTTGGTGCTGGTTCCAGTGTGATTTCTCTGGAGAGTATTTGGAATTCGCAGTGGGTTAATGAAACTTCAGTCACTGTTCCAGTTCACAAGGTTTCCCATAGCTGGTAAAATTTTTCCATCTTTTCCGGACTTCAGAGAAAAGTATAAAATAAGAGGCCCAACGTTTAAGACAGCGTGAATTGTGTTTTTCTTAGTTTTCAAATACAATATGTGAGTTTGATGCACTGTAAACACAAGAGTTAACCAAGACCACAGTCAGTGTTCTGACTCAAACCATCTTGATGACAGATTCTGCTCCTATACCAATGTAGCAGTTGTAACAGAGGTGCCCTTGGTTCCAGGGGCTCGCATTCAAGAGCCTCTGTCATTTAGGGAAAAGAGGTTACCACCCTGGTACACCTAGTACTGCATGAAGGTGGTGGGAACAGCCCAAGAGCTCTCCTCTGCCTTGCTTGCATGTGGTGCAAAAGTGCCTTCCTTAGAGCCCGTTTTTCAAGTTAGCGTTATTGTTTGTGGGTAAATAGGAGAAGGTGGTTTTTGATGATCAGCTAATACATTGGGTTACATAGCAGAGGGCCTGAAGGAAAAGGAGCAAGGAGAGATCTGTTTTGCTTGTGGGATATGGGGGAGGGTCCCACCATGGAGAGCTGTGACGGGACATCAAACCTTAGTTAGGTGTGCGGGATTGGGGGGATTAGGCTGCTCAGGCTGATTTTTAAGTTCGATGAATTTCAATCATTTCTGTGCTGTAACACATCATAGAAAAGTCACATTTCCTTGTCTATAATGGGGACTTCCTTATAACACTCTTTACAAAGTATTTATGAGCAGGACAAAGTGGGATTTCTATCAGGTTCTGGAGAATGGTATAACTTGGAAAAATCTTTAGAGTTCTGTTTTAGAGGAAACAGGCAAGTCTCATATAGCTGTGGACATCACTCACATAAATTTCTTGTGGTTCTACCAACTCTCTGACATTATATATATATATATATATATATATATATATATATATATATTTTGTTGTTGTTGTTGTTGTTGTTACTGAAGTCAGTTCTAAATTCAGTCTGCCCTGCTGTAGGTGGAGATTCTTCCATGATTGTCAATGATATGCTTAGAAAGGGTAGTAGTGCCTTAAATTAAAGCTTTTCCTCAACTTAGGATGAAAATTGGTCTCCGATTTATTCAAGATCAGGGAAAATGTAGAACAAAGGAGGCACATGGTAGAGTTGGAGATACTGAAAAGAGAATAAAGTTTTATTCAGAAAAGAAAGGAATTAAGACAACCTGGACAGAGTTGTAGAAGGTTTGGAGGAAGCTCACATGGGGATGAGAAGTATATGTGGGGTGTGTAGGGGTCTACAATATGTCATCAGGTCTCACTCCACCCCCTGTCCACCTATAGCTTACTAATTACCAGCAGGTATTTACTGAACATTTACTACATGCCAGGCATTATTCTAGGTTTAAAAACAAGTGAGTGTGACTGAACTTCTGACTTCAAGGACCTGACAAGAGTTTTCCCATTTGAAATGATTGCTTGTGGCTAAAAGTACAAGTGAAGGACGCTTCATGGAAAAGTATATGAGTTTTCTTGGCAAAACATCTTGGAGGAGAGATCAGTATAGTGAAAAAAACAAAAACAAACCCAACCTATTTTCTGTGTTTCCACCTTTCTGTCAGGTCAGAGATATAAATAACAATTCAGGCCTTTGTTCACCCTTGAATGGCTTCCTGGCCTCCTTTCTACTTCTCTGAACATGAGAGGAATAAGAAAGTCACTTGGAAGCTCATTGGTGTCCATCTGAGTAGTAGTCCTGCCATTTTTTCTGAAGGGTCTTGGATTTCATACTGCTCTACACAGCAGCAGGACAAACACAGGGACAGAAGGCGATGGGTGACAGACTGAAAGATGAGAGGAAGCACATGGAAAGTCAGTTTCATGATTTGCTGCTTTAAAAGGACTGGAGGTGGATTTATAATCTCACTCTAAATACATAGCAAGTGTCCCTGGTTGTTTTCAGAGAAACTGAACAAATCAGCAGTCTCCAGGGTGTCAGGTCACACAGCCTAGAAAGGAATTTTTTCTTTTCTCTTAGACATCCACGTGAGAACCCAGCAGAATTCCACGTTGGTCCATCCAGACCTCAGAGCGTGGCAGGAACGATGAATGTGTCTCTGTGGACTCTTCCTCTGCCCCAGGAAAGAGTCCTGTGCAGGAGTGGGTGGGTAGAGAAACTATTTCTTCTCAGTGGAAATCCTGATTGCGACTCATGTTCCCAGGAGCTGGAATTTACATTCAGAAAACTATGGGCCAGGCCACACATTTCCCTCAGGTTCCTGCTGTCTTCGTCCTGCCGGTCACCATTTCTGGTTGGCTGCGGAAGCAGTGTTGGTGCACATAGCTTGAAGGGGTGGCCAGAGTGCTGAGCTTTTCTGTAAACCAGGAAGGGTCTAAGTCACAGGAAGCAAAGGAACAGTCTCATTTCACCAACATCTACAGTCTCTGGAGAATAAATGTCTGGAAGCATACAAAGAGCCCAGACATTTTAGGGTGTGAATTTTGAATCTGTGTTGCTTGACATCTGTTTGGCTGCTGTGATCCTCAATTTACCAAAATATGGAAACTTCATTATGGCAGTCTACCCAAATAATGAGGAAAATGTTGATGTTTCTCTCAGCTCCCTGCCCCCTCAAACCAATGCTGTCCTTAACCACACTTTCCTATGTAGCACTTTACACACACACACACACACACACACACACCAAGATACTGGTTCTGTGTAAATTAATATAAATGAAATCTCTCTTCTTATAAAATAAAGACAATATGTAGACACTTGATCATAAATCTCTTGAGTAAGAGTTGAACTCTTCCATTAGTTTATTTAGTGAAAAATATTTCTTCCCCCATGCACATTCCAACCTTTAAATGATCCCGCCCTTTAGGATCACTTGGGGTGAAAGATAAAACCACCTTTGCAGCCTCACGCTAGAATTAATTGTGGCTTTAAATTTTCAAGAGGAAGGGACAGTGAAAAAGCAAGAACTGAGATGGAAGAAAATGAGAAAGAAAATAGTAGGAATGAAGAGCTCAGTGAGTCTCAACCATGTCCACTCCTGGTGAGAACAACCTACAACTAGAGAAGCGATTTCTTGCAGAACAGCATATCAAAAGGAGTCTATTATGTGTTTTCAAAGTGAAGGCAGCTTTTCTATATTGACTTCAAACTATGCAATCACAATATTAACATATTACCTTCAGCCAGTAGGTCACACGACACACAGACACACACATGTTGTTTTGCATCATCTACATTTTCTGTGTCTGTCAACCCTACCATCTCAAATCCTCAGCACTGGGGCAGTAACTAAGCCTAGGTATCCCTGTCAAGAATAATTAGAGCAGCTTAGAAGCAGTCTGAAATGTAGAAGAGTGAGACCTTGCTCTACATTGGTCTGCTTTTGAAATTAGAGTATCTTGTATTCCCTCCAACTCTACACATGTGGTGGATTAACTAATGGTCAACTTGTGGTACCCAGATGATCTGAATCAGTGTGGTTCTGGGTGTGGAGGGCTCACCTGAGGATTATTTTCAACACCATAAAAAGAGAATTAGAGGGGAAGATAGTGTGCTCCTCGTGGGGAAGCTTGCCACACTGGCGTTCCTGATATGAACTCAGATGTTCTCCTTGTCAGAGGACCGCAGGTCTTTGCTGTCACTGAGGATGGCTGCAGTTCTCTTTGGGGGAGTGCTAGTCCTTTGAGCATTGTTCCCTGCTCCAGTGAAGGTTCCTCAGCCTGCTGGCACAGATCCTTTATCCTGTCGGCAGACTTTCTAGCTTCTGCCACTGGCCTTTGAGCCTTCCCAGTGCAGGTCTTTGATACAGACTTGCATGAGACATTGTTATGGGGTCTAGGCCTCCAGTTGGACTCATGGAAGACATTGACATAGGCTCTAGGTCTTCCGCTTGACTCAGGCAGGACATTGCCATGGGATCTAGGACCTCAGCTAGATTCTTTGGGTCTTTAGTGTACGAACAGATCTCTTATACTCTTTTTGCTTTTGACTCTAGATAAATATTATCAAATAATGCTATAAATTATATGTCCTATATTAAATCTTTTCCCTTGTAAACCCTGACTACAGCAACACACTGGGCCCTATATTGGACATAGATTTAGGAAGTTTTGGGCACACATGTTGGCATTTTGTTTTTCATTCCTAGGGTCTTGGCTTAATCAATATGTCAGTTACAGAGTTGCACTACTGGAAAGACTGACCATTTTTGTACTGAATAGTTTATCTTGTGGTTGGGATTAGAAAAACACTAAAAGAAAATGCCCCTAAATATCTGATTTAGGTTTCTCGTCAGTGGGACAAAATAGTTGACACCCACAGGTGAAAGGAGGAAAGGTTCATTTCAGCTCATGGTTTGCTGAGGTGTCGTCCACATTTGGCTGGCTCCAAGATAGTGCGGCACATCAGAGAGGCCAGGAAGAGGAGAAACATCCCATGGGAGGTCAGGCAGGCAGCAGCAAGCATCCTTCTGGACTTTTACCCCATCCAGGCTACACATCTATTGGGTGGAGCCACCCACACCTGAGGTGGGCCTCCCCATGATCCACACCCAGAACTATGCTGAACTGAGCTGCGAGCTAGTCTAGTGCCATACTCCCTTAATCCCAGTGTCACACAGCCACCCCCAAAAGCCCCATCTATGAGCACTTGTGGCTTTGGGGGGACATCTAGATAAACCCATAACATAAGGTATCTAAATCAACTTGACCTTGGATAAGCATAATGTAGAATCTCAAGGCAACAAAACTGTGTTCAGCTGCCTTTGCCTGCCTTTCAGTTCCTTCAGTCCTTCAAGTACCTGAGGAATGAACATAACAGAAAATGAATTTTATTTAGTTATCATCAAGAGCCATGACCGTTAACAACTCATCTATTTTTATTTCAATAATACCCTAGAGCCATCCTTGTTGGTACATTTTATTCTGGAGGATTATCGTAATCAAAGTTAGCCTTTATGGCCTAGAGCTATGACTTTTCTAAATTTCTTCTGAAATGAAGTTTTGGTGGAAAGTACCCTAAAGATGATTTAACTCTAGGTAACCTTGAGGTTGTTATTGTTGTTCAGAAAAACAGTCTCTGTCTGCTCTGCCTCTATGCCCCTTTTCTCGGAGATTAACTGAAGAAACATTTTCTAAAGAATTCAGTTTTGGTTGGGAAAGAACATGACTAAGCATGCTTTGGTGGGTGATGTGTAATCATGGAAAAGTCAGTGTGTTTGGGAAGAGGAATTAACGACAGTGTTGTAGTGAAAAAAAAATTGGTACATGACCTTCAGTGAGCATGGGTTTGGCTGAAGCTCTTAGGAGAAAAAATAGCCAGATAAGACCAAGTCCTAGTTGGCTGGTCCTGTGAACTACTGCTAGCCTAGGGTAGAGTATCTTGCTCTTTTGACTTGAGGAGTTAAAATACCACGCAAATTCAGTGTCGTGGCTCCCTACACTGTAAAGGCCAATGGATTCATTAAAAAAAAGAATCACTTGCACCAGTCTTTATACCTAAATCTACAGTTCATATAAGCAGATAACAGTCAGCTCTAGAAGCAAGACTGATCCAATTGATCACCTGAGCAAGGTTGTGGGATATTTATATGAAGTCTTGCTGTCTAGTCCAAACTAGCGTTGAATTTATTATGTGATCCAGGCTGGTCTCAAACTTATCATCCTCCTGGCTCAGCCTCTTGAATGCTGGGATTATAGGAGTGCACCACCATGCCCTGCTCCTTCTCTGTCTTAATATCATGCAATTTTAAGAACTTTAAAAGTGTCTTGAGACACAAAGGTAAAACGAGATCACAGGAACCCAGGCAGACAATGGCCTTTTATCCACTGGGATCCACTTTCTTGTTCTCCTTTTAAAATAAAGGGAGAAAAAGAGACTTATGGAACACTTGCGATGGTCTTGTTGATGGATCACTTTAAAAAGAGAGTAATGGGAAAAGCAGGAGTCGTTTATTTTCACAAATCAGTTTTAGTTGCTTTTTATGAAATAAATGAACAAGCAGCCCATTAAAATGATTGTTAAAATTCTTCTTTTGAACTGTTTACTCTATTAAGGTGACAATGCTCGACAGCTTGATATATGAATCATGTTCATGTGCTGGCATAAACATCAGTTACAGCATGAGACTAATGATCCTTCTTCCCTCCACTCATCCAGGGGAGAAGTCAAAAGGAAAGGTGCTTTTACCTGCTCGCCAGCAGCTCTTTCTTCTTGTCCAATGGTGGCTGAAGACAAGCAAGCCGAGCCGAAGAGGAAGATGGGTCGAGCCATGGTATTTAATCAGAGCCCAGAAAATCATTAGTCCATACAATGTGAAATCCAGTCATTAAAGTCGGCCCCAGTTCAAATGCTGTTGGTTTACTGATTTTTTTTCTTTCCCCAGGCGCCAGGAAATTGCATGAACTGGGATTCATTCCTCCTGGACTGAATTGTAGCACTGTAAATTAAAAAATGGAGATGAAGTAGGCACAAAGTATGAAAATTATTACTGAATCATTACCAATTTAATGCAGGTACACAATTCCGAGAGACAAATAGGATTATAATATTTATAATGAAAAACAGTACTGCCTTTCCCTTTGCCACTGCTAGCTCCTGATGTGCAGATTAATTATACCATTTTCAATTTATTAACCTAATTATTGTGCATATAAACCGCGTGCACATCTTGTGTTTTCTTCTCTTTGTGATGTAACTATAGGTGTCCTCGATTGCTTTCTCGTATAATTTCTATCCTTTAAATATAGTTAAACTGTCATTTTTAGTTTAACCTATGTTCAGTCTTACCTTTATTATGGCTATATAAATATTATAAACAGTGGAGGTAAGCATAGTGTTCTGACCTTTCTTTCTAAATACTTGTTTTCCTAAATGATTTTCTGTGTGTGTGTGTGTGTGTGTGTGTGTGTGCGCGCGCGCGTCTGGGTAACCCAGTACTGTTTTACTCTCCAAATCCAGAGACTAGGGTACAATCAAGCCCTCTTTGTAGCAGTAGAGGGGGTCAGTGTTGGCACTGCCCCTCTCTTCCCACCCGCCCTCTGGCTGCCCCAACTCAGGTGGTTCTGCTGCCTGGTGCCTGCGCTCTGCCTATGCAAGCTTTTGTCCTGGGTCTGACCCTCACTGTTAAAATGAAGATTGTCTGTATCCTTTCTTGCCTTTCTTTGTATTTCCTGAATCACATAGGTTTTGCATTTATTCTGTTTTATCAGGAGCTCATTCTCTAGGTGATCTGTAAAAAGGGTTTTTTTTTTTTTTTGAGATATCTGGGATCGAACTCCGGACCTTGGGCTTGCCAAACAGGCACTTATTCCGCCAAGCTATATTCCCAGCCCTTGTAAAAAAAAGTTTAACAGTAAAAATGTCTTTTGTTTTCTACACTCACACTGTATTAAAGCTTTGCTAGTTATATTTTGGATGGGAATTATTTACTTTCAGAATTTTCAAGATGAGCCTTTACTTTGTCTTTGCTGTTATGAAGTCCAAAGCTATTTTAAATTCTAATCTAGCACATGAGATCTCCCCTCACCCTTGGAAGCTTTTTAGAAGTTATTCTTTATTTCTAAAGTTTGGAAATTTTTCTAAAAAATATGTTTTCTCTTTTTATTTGTCATACTGCAGGCTTAATTGGAATTTACAGACCAGAACACAATGTTCTTTGTGATGAATGTAATGTGTTTCACTAGCTATTTGATGATTTTTTCTTGCTTCTATCTGTTTTTTCCTTCCAGGTGTTCCCATTATCTAAATATCAGACCTTATGAATTTTTTCTCTAATTTCAAAATGTCTTTCATTCAGTCGGGTGTGGTGGCACAGGCCTGTAATCCCAGCACTTGGGAGGCTGAGGCAGGAGGATCACTGCAAGTTCAAGACCAGCCTGGGATACAAAGTGAGCTCAAGGCCAGCCTGAACTGCATAGCAAGACCCTGTCTCAAAAAGGCAAAAAAAAAAAAAAAAAAGTCTTCGATTCAAACTACTTCCGAAATCTCTCTATTTCATTTTCTGGAAGGGTTTTTTTCAATTTTATCTTTCATCTTATCTGTGGAATTGAAAAAAAATCCCATTGTTATGTTCTTACATTTCTAGAGATCTTTTATGTTCTTAGACTACTCCATGTTAAAAATAAACTTCACATGAAACATTCTATTCTCATTTAGCCAGATGGAATAATACCTTTGTTTGGCCTTGCAAACACCTTTCTTACGGTTTCTTTAAAGTTTTTTGTGGTAGACATTGGATCCACCTTGGAACACCTCTTTGAAGAAGGACTTGTTGCCCAACACTACCTTGCCTCACTGGGCCACTCCTGTCTGAGGAGTGGTCCCTGGGGGCCGTGCTAGGCCGCCGTGGCCTACTCGGCATTGTGCTGAAGGACTGCGCCATCCCCGGGGAGACCGGAGTTGAAGCTGGCGCGGGACCAGCTCTGATGCTTCGCTGTTGTCCCGGCTCCCTTTTGCTTTTCAGCCCTCAGCCGCCACGCCCTGATACGTGTCCTGCGTCCTTAAATCCATCCTGGGTTTGTATCTCAGGCCTCACAGCTGTGACTGTTTTCTTCTCCGTACAGTCTATCTGTTCCTCTTAAATTGCCTTTGTTCTCCGTGTGCATGGTAGACTCTCACTTCCATGCTAGGTTTCTAACCCGAGTTATTTCAAAGAAAAGTTCACTGGAAGCTAAAGAACGTGTAGCGTGATTCCGTCAGGCGGCCAGGTAGCACAGGCGAGAAAATCAGCTGCTTCTTTTGTGTCTGCTGGTCTTTGCTCTGGGGCTCATTTCTTGCTTTCCCTTGTTTAGAGACAGTAAGCCTGGGAAACAGTCTTTTGGGACTTCTTTGAAGAGGGGGCTAGGAATTCTAGATTTAGTGTAAATATTTTAATTTAATAGGTTAACGTTTTAGTCTGGAACCTCCTGCCCAACTTTAGTTTGACTCAGAAAACATACAAAACTTTGCTTTAAATTCTTTGCAGAATATGTTTCATTCTTCTTTTCTATGATACGGTTTGGGTAATCTCATAGTATGCAGGATTGGGAGGCGACTCGGGGCATCTGATTCTTCCTCATACAAAATTTTACCCAATTATTTGGTTACAACTCTCTACTCCTCAGAGCTGTATCTCAGATAATTGATCCTTCCTAGGGCTCTTGAGCGGAAATGATGGTGCTTCCTGTAGACTTTCATCCCCCTGTGAGTGCTGGGAGCTCTCTCGGCTAAGTTGCATCTGCTTGTTTCTCTACTTTTCATCTTTCAGAATTTTGCTTTCTTGCAGTGGTCTCTGCTCTCATTCTCTTTGGCTCTGTGGGATCAGACCTTTCAAACCTTCTCTATTGTCACTGAAGTGGAGTTGGAAGGAGCCTGAACACACGCACACTTAACTCATCTGCATTTGAGGTCACTGGAATTCCCAATCTGCGGTACATGACAACGCGGACCCAGCCCTCTGTTTGGCTGTATTCTTCAAGAGGCTTTTAGGCATCATATTTCCTGGTTTCCTCCTACTTTGCTCACTGTTCATTCTCACCATATGTTTTTAAATCTCTCACTGCTTCCAGTATAAACAATATAAAAAATCAAAACGTGACAGTTCTGCAAATCATATTAACTCAAGTACCACAGTAAGTATCTTTAGATGAAAAGCTAGAACATTACATGCCAGATAACTTACATTGCAAAGAATAACTGTAAGACAATCACAAGTGAAACAGAAGCAAATACTTTTGAAATATTCAGTTACTACTCAAACAAACAAAAGTGAATTAAATGTTTCTCTTTTCTGAAACATTATTATGAAATTCCAACACTGAAAATACAAGCATATTTTAATTCACCCAGATCTAATGATTAAGAAAGAAAAAATTAAAAGCCTACGAATTGAAAGCCATACTTTTACTGTTTTTTTTCAGTTATATTTCTACAGACAACATAACTTTGTCAAATTAGTTTCTGTACCAAAAAGGGTAATGGGATTTTTGTAAACATGTTGTACACTCTGTAATGAATTAGATTCAATATGCTCAAATCAGCAGTGAAAGTTTGAGCCTGCTTTGTGCACTGTGTGATGACGAGATGAAAAAGTAGCTCGGAATGAGAGAAACTGGAAACAAATACCACTTTATGGGCAACACTTTATTGTATTTCTTTTGTTAAATAAATATTTTGTGTTACTGGTATGTGTGTGCTGGTCACAGTGCGCACATTCCTTGGGGGAGTTGCTGTGTGCACATGGCACACTTTCACTCCTTTCTCCCCCCTTCCCCCCCCTCTTTTCCCTCTGCCTCCATCTCTTGATCGTTGACTTTGAAAGTTATATTTTTGAAATATTTTATTTGCTTCTCTTAAATGATGTGGAAAGATGATCTACTATGAATATTTATTAGAAAATTAAAAGCACTAATAAGTATAATTTTGTGCCGTTCAAATCAGAGTTTAGTTCAGAGAGCTAGGCATGGTTACTCAATAGCTTTTCCTTAAAATTCAAACCTAGCAGCTGTTGCCTTGAGACAGGTGAACCTGCTAAGATCTGCAGTGACTGGGTAGCTGATTGTGCCAATAGCAAGAATGCCTTTCGCAAGGCAAATGTAGCATTTCTTGGGATGTCAATTCTTAAATTGGTTCATGTAGAACATCTAATAAGTCTAGGTCAGGGCTATAACACACAGCAGCAGGAATGATACATATCCTTCCAACACAGTTGCAAAGTCAGCCAATTGCCCTCTGTTTTGTTCAACAGTTGCGTACTTGGGTGGGAATCTGAGCCTGAGCGAGACAGGTGCTGATGCTTTGGGCACAGTTCTGTGACTTCTGAGTCCTACGGTCGCTTGTCTTCATCTGGGTGCTGAGGCTCTGGCCCCTTGCCTTTTTGTGGAAGAGAAACATGGCTCAGATGACAAAGCCCAACTACTTACACAACTGAATTTAATAACTTGAAGCGTAAAGGGTATTCCCTAAGCAGTAAAACCTTTTGTTTGGGAATATTTAGACAAATTGTGTTTTACTTTATGCTTTATTATTTATGTAACAAGTATTTAGAAGAGCACAATTTTCTCAAGATTTAAACTGCTCATTGTTCCATGAATAGGACACACATTTAGAAAGATGAGAGCTTTGGGGGGGAACATTTTTGTGATTATCTCTGCCTCATGGCATAAAACTCATTCAGTGCTTGACATTACGAGAAGTTTGATCTCCATAAGGCTAAAAATTGAAATGTTTTCAACTCCAATTGCTGCTTTAAGATTTTGTGTCTGGGTAAAATTTTCCTGACTTAATGACTGAGCTGGTAGAAATGTCTCCCCTAAATCTATTTCCTTTTTCAAAATCTGAGATTCTAATAGTTGTAAGCCCATGTGATCACCCTTGGTCCTACTCCTCTTCCCATTCTTTAATTTCTCTGACATAACCTTGCTAAATATTGACACCTAACTTCTGTCTGGTTACCTCCAATAACTGAGAAATTTCTGTCTGATTTCAGCAACTTAGTTCAGCTATTTTCACCTTCACACAAACTCTTTTCTATAAAAGTGGTTTTGTGACTTGGACGGAGGAGCAAGAAGGCTTTCCTTTAAAAGGTCAAGAATGTAAATTGCCCATTGTGAACTTTGACCTAAAAGAGAAGGGTGTTACTGTTCTTGTGGAATTCTGATTGTGGGAATTAATGGAAAAAGCTGTCAGCCATCTTGGCCTGGGAGTGGGAAGAGGGATTGACGTTAAGAAGACTTAGTATCCTGTGAGTTTAGTGTTCTCAGATCTGGCCTATTTTTAGGAAAATTGAGATCACTGAGCTAACTCACTGAGCCAAAGTTCTCATTATTTTATTTCATTTCCTTCACTCATTTCTTATTTTAATGACTTTTAATCAACATTTAGTGGGAAGGGATACAATATGCCACCAACACAGTAAGACATGCTGTTAGCAGATACTTCAAGAGAACCCCTCTGGGTAACGAGGGAATTTTAAAAGAAATGATAGTCAGTGCCTACTATGGGTGACTAAAAAGCCATGGAGATAAGAAAGGAGCCTATTACTTCATGAACATCACAGTATAGAAACAGGAGAGCTTTTGTAACTTTATAGATTGTAAATTATGTATTGCTATAAACTTTGTACAAATTCTTCAAAACAGAATAGAGCTGAGAAAATTTCTATGAAAGAGGGAAACAGTACAGCACTTCACTGTTGGGAGAACGCTCTTGGTGAAGGTTTCCTTTGGGGGTGGGGGTGGAGCTGTCCCCAGATGATCTCCAAGGTTCTCTCAGAGTGCAGGTGTCAGAGGGGTGTGCGAAGACAGTTGTACTGGCTTGGGCAGCACGTTTTCTTTTTCCTCCCCACTTCGCGGTGGTCGTCTCCTGGGGGGGTTTGGATTCTTCCCACCAGTCAAGGCATCCAGCACAGGATGTTTGCCTTGCACCTGGGCTAGTGGAGTTTCACTGCAGATGGTCTCAGTAATCTCTGTTTTGAAATCACCCTTCCCTTTCCAGGCTTGAGAGTAGCAGGGCTGCCCAGCCTGGCAGTATAGTTCTTGAAGCCCCTTTGGTCCTGGAGTGCCATGTGCAACTCCACGATCTCTTCCCGCTGCGGTGAGGTTCCTGCCTTCACTCTCACTGAAGGGAGGCAGACGGCCTTTAAATTTCACAGAGAGGAATCATGTTTAGGGCTCAAGAGTGTGCTGATGACCCGAGCTAAGTGGCTTTGCCCAGGCGACGGGAGGAATCGTTGCTTTTGCACCCTTCAGGTCAGTTTCCTTATTGCGCAGTCTGCCCTGTCACCTCACTAGGGATCAGCCTGGCTGCACCCACTGAGCATGACTTTGTTTGTTCTGTAATTTAAAAGCCAATTCCAGGCCCATTTCAATGAAGGCAGTTGCATTTCCTATAAGAGGGACTTCCACTGTGTCCTCCAGGGAAGTGGGGAGCAGGGATGGCCAAGGAATTCACCCCACCCCAGCACTCTCACCCACAGGCGCAGGCTTCTTGGACTGATTGATGACATTTCCTAATATAGCTGGGGTAAGATGACTTATTTTGAAAATAGAATTAAAACTTTCCCTTTTTAGGAGCAGGCACCACTTTGGCAACACGGTCAGCCTGAAGCACATTAGTTCTTGTGGTCAAAACATTAACAGGGTGCTTTGTTAACAAAATGTTCAGGTCATGATAAGGCCAACAAAGGAACTGTAGGACTTTTTATGAGTGGAGTTGTTCCAAATGGTGCTCCAAGTCAAAAGGACTGAGTCAAGCTTTCTCCTATAAACAGGGCCCTGATGAGCCAGAGTGAGCATTTTCAAGAGTGGGTAAGGGTGTCGGGGAAGTTCCGTTGACCAAAAATAAGCAGGACACCATTGTAGGTCTAAAAAGTGCCTGGCTTTCTGATGCACTGGAGTTAGGGACCTGAGATAGGATCACTGATAAGCCTTCTGTTGCAGCTTTAGGGAGTGAGGAGCCCTTTAAAGATGGCCCAGGAGTGCTAAGTGCTGGGACACTTTGTTACTGTGCTCATAAACCATGGGACTAAGCCAGGAATTGAAAGGAGCTCCTGCTCTGAAATTCATCTTTGGGAAATCTTCTCTGACTTTAAACTTAATTGCTTTCCTATGCTATCACCTCAGTATTTTGAATAGAGTTTTAGATTAATAGTAGCACATATATGGTGCTTTGTCTCTTCAGTGCACAGGGGACAAAAGGAAGGAAGGCAGGTAGGGAAAGGAGTTAGGCCAAAACCTTGGGACAAGCCTTTCCATGTTCAGAGCAAGTCCCGGCTATAACTGCACCTGGGAGATAATCGTGAACATCCTGGGATTCTGTTTTATCACCTGTACTGTGAGGGAGTTGGGTGAGATGTCACTTTCATGTTGAAAATTGCTTATCATGATATCTTATGTTTGCTTATGTACCATCGCATAGTGTCTGGCTTGATAATACTCCTGGAGCAAGGCTGAACAGAAAGCATGATCTCTAATTTAAAGAAGAGGAAATGAGACTCAGAGGATTCCAGTACTTAGCTTATGAATGACAGCTAATACTTAGTGCAGACCAAGAGAGGAATCCAGGCTTTTTCGTTTCAAGCTCTTTCTACATCTCGCAAAAATTGTCACTTAAACAGTCTAAGAGTCTTCTTTGAACTAAGTACTTGAAGGGAGGGAGGGAATCCTACATGTGTTCTCTGCCTCTCCTCTGCTTGATACACATTGTGCATGCGCTGGCCACACAGATACTTTTTGAAGTTAGGTGACAAAGCTCTTATTGCACATTCAGAGTATAGTTTTTTGAACTTCTATACTGTGCTGTGATCATTACAAATATGCTCTCAATTATTCATTTTAAATAATTTTATTACTCATTTTAGAGATGAAGAATTTACAGCTCAGATTGGCCAGTCTCAGTTTGGCCAGTCCCCAACACAAGGGTCAGGGGTATGGATGGAGGCCATCTCTTTCCCAGGATGGCGGCAGCCATTTGTACCTCTGACCTTTTCTCCCTCCTTGTACCTTTTTCTCACTGTTTCCTTCAGGTCAGAGTTCAAGCCCCTCTTGGCCCCCTGAGAGCACCCTCACGAAAACACAGCACAGGGCCAGCAACCTGCCAGGTGCTCCGGAGTGGACTCCCTCTCTCTGCTCCTCAGATGCATTGGTGCCAGGGGACACCCTGTGACACACGCCCAATGGTGGGTCTGGAAGACTAAGGTTTGATCTGTGGGTCCAGCCTGGTAGAATTGAGGAAGGATGAAAAAAACAAAAGATAGGTAGAAAGGAGATGAAGAAACCATAACTAAAAATGGTACTTTTAAGAAGACTGCAATTTCAGGGCTCAGTCAAAGTCATCCAAAGTCATCCATATCAGTAGTACCTTGGTTAGACCTAGGCTTCATTTCCTCTAGACCCTTTACACCCAGAATTCCTCAGAAATACTGAAAGGCCGTCAGTTGGCTTTGTGAGAAAGTGAACAGATCCTAAAATAAAGGAACAGGTTGAGAGAATTCACAAAATATCTAACTTATCCGTATAAAACCAACCAACTAACCAACCAACCAACCAACCAACCAACCAACCAGGCTCATACCTGTACTATGGAAGAGTACCCTTCTGGAAATTGTGCCATCTTTTGCTGGGGTTTCCACCCTCTCAAGAGAAGCATAAGTGTTCCCTGTTCCAGGAAATAATGTCACCCTCTTTCTTAAAGGCTCCCATTGATTCCTTTGATTTCTTTGCTTTTAAAAAATTAATTAAGTTTATTGGTACATTTTAGGTATACACAGTGATCACATCATCATAGGGAATTTGTACCTATGCATAATATATCTTGAGTCTTCTTTTTTCCCATTTCCCTCCCCTCCCAGCTCAACCCTTCTTCCCTTTCTGGCAAAAAAACAGACCCAGGAATCAATGGAATAGATTAAAAATGCAGGAACAACTCCAAACACATTCAGCCACTTTATCCTCCACAAAGGGGCCAAACACTTTCACTGGAAAAAAAGATAGCCTCTTTAACACATGATGTTGGAAAACCTGGCTTTCCACATGCCAAAGATTAAGGCTAGACCCATGTCTGTCACTATGCACTAGTGTAAAATCAAAATGGATCAAGGATCTAAACATTAAAGCAGAAAGACTAAATTTGCTGGAACATTGAATAGATAGAACTCTTGAAGACATAGGTACAGGCAAAATCTGTATGAACAAAACTCTTACAGCATGGGAAATACTGAAAAGAATCAACAACTGGGCTCCCATCTTATTAAAACGCTCTTGGACAGCAAAAGAAGTCATAAACAGAATGAGGAGAAGACACAAAAGTGGGAAGAACTTTTTGCCACTGCCACTGTTCTTCAGACAAAGGACTAATATCTAGAATATATAAAGAACCAAAAATTCAACCCCCCAGTTTAAAGACTCAACTGAAAAAATGGGCATCTGAATAGAATAAACACTTCTTAGATGAAGAAGTAGAAATGGCAAATAAATATGTGAAAAAATGTTCAACATCACTAGTTATTGAGAGATACAAATTAAAATAATGCTGAAACTCCATCACACTCTAGAAAGAATGGCTGTCATCAAGAAATAAACCAATTAACAAATGCTGACAGGAAAGGGGAACCCTTCTGAAGTGTTATGGGAGTGTAGACTAGTGCAATCATGTGAAGAAATCAGTGTGGAGGTTCCTCAGAAATGAAAACTAGAGGTTTTGGCTATTTCCCTGCTTAGTATTTTCCTGAAAGAATACAAAACGTCATACCACAGTGATATATGCACATCCATGTTTATAGCAGCACAGTTTGTAGTAAAAATCATGGAAGCAGCCCACATACCCATAAATCAATGAATGGTTAAGAAGAATTTTTTTTTAATACGATGGAGTACTACTCAGCCTTAAAGGAGGATAAAATTGAGATATTTCTAGGTAAATGCATGCACTCTGAGCTCTCTTGAGTGAAATAAATCAGGCACATATGTAAATTTTGCATTGTTTCTCTAATGTCAGAAACTGAAAGTATAAATAAGGACCAAAGTATATAATGGATATTGTGAAATAGGAAGAAAATATTCAGTGGGAAGGGGAACTAGGGAGTGATGGGGGAAAGGGAGGGAAGGAAAAGAAAAAAATGAGAGAAGAAAGAAAAATAAGTCCCTTTTAATTTTTGCCTAATGAAGGCCTTCCTGAACCTCTCGCTGCCTGGTCCTGAAAATTCTATTCTGCAATGGGATTCAGCGAGCCTACAATCCTGTCTACAGGTTATGTGAGACAGATTCTTATCTCGGCTTTGGGAACCTCCTCTGACTCTGTCCAATGACAGAAGGAGGACTTAGAATTGGAAAATAATTTGAGGTCTAGAAATTAAAGTTTTAATTTGTGGCACATCTAAAATTTAAAAATTTCTGGCATACATATATACATACATATAAACATATATATAAATACATATAAATACATAGTTTTCTATAGAGTTCACCGTACTGTAAGGAGAGAAGGATGACATGGAAAAGGAGGCACCATTCAGTGACCTCTGCTTGAGGCAGGCAGAGTTCAAGAAAAACCTAAGTCATAGATTTAGTCCTATTTTGACGCTTTTGTTGTATCCATCTCTAAATTAATGTAAATTGGATTTTTCACTGTCTGCTCATTTCTCTTGAGTTAATTTTGGTTGTGAGATTATTCAGTTTTATAGCTTCATAGGAGGTATAACTATAACATCCTTATTTTATGTTTGCACATGTTTATACTACATACCGGTGATATAACGTTCCTGTTATGGTCTTCGAGGCATAGTTTTCTAATTCCACAGAGTGAGTCTAATTGTAGCTACTGAAGGCCAGGAAGGGAGAGAAAATAGGAAGGAGGTTTTTGGGGCAAACGTATTTCTTTACTCAAACTGTCCTTCAAATAACTGAGATTTGCTTTGAATGTTTATTTGGTAGGAAGAATTATTGTTAAGTGAAGCGCACAGTCAGTTGGACGGTTTAGGTATGCTGTTATGGTCGGCAGGTTTACCTCTATGCAGACTTCACGTGGGCACCGTCACCCATCTTCTGTGCTCTTCAGGATCATTTTGAGGGCCCTTCCCCTTCTGGAATGCGGAGAAATGATCCCGGGAGAGCAGGCTCTCAACATCCCGCTGAGAGCTCAGCCTCTGCTGCCCCTCCATAGTCTGATGATGGCTTGTTTGTTTTCCCTTAGTGATATGCCTTTTAAATTTAAAAATAAATTCATTCATCTAATGTTTAATTTTCTGGTCTAATTCTTCTATTCAATTGCTTTCTATTTCTCAAGGTAAAAGCTTAGGGCTATAATAAAGAAACCACAATTTAAGGTGGCAGCTGTAGGGTTTAAGTAGCCCTTCATCATGACATGTGCTTTCTTTTTCTTTTTTGGGGAGTCTGGAGGGGAAATGAGAGTTATTGGACAGAGCATAAAACAATAAAGTTAAAAATTGATTATGAGAATTCACTGAAATAAATAATTTGTATTTGAAGGGACCATTAAGGAAATAAATAGGCAAGCCACAAACCAGGAGAAAATATTTGCTACATATCTCAGCCTCTACCTGTCATCTGTCTGTCTGTCTGTCTGTCTATCTAGCTATCATCTATCTCTGATGAAGATTCTAAAATTTTAATGCAGACCATTGAAAGAATTTCTAAAACAAAAAATTAGTTGACAAACAACCCAATAAAAGTGGCTGAAGATTTGCACATTTCAGGCTTACTATGTCTTACTGTAGTCCAGGAACTATAATACCAACTAGGTTTCAGGTACAGCGATGACCAGACCACAACCTATGTTGAACAGAGAAAATACAGTACATGGTGAGTGGTAACAGTGACATTCAGCTTTACTGTCGTGTTACTGCCATAATGCAACAGTTGACTATTGCTGGTTTGATCATTGTTGCATGTCTCTATTTATTTTCCTGAGAAACCACTTTGAAGATATCAGTAGTAATATAACAACCATTGTTAATTTCCTATCACTTTGTCTGTAGTTCTGTATTGTTTGTGTTCTTACGCTATTTTGTAAATGGATGTCTGTTTGTTAATTTGTTTTCTTCCTTTATTCTTAAAATGAAAAGTTCTTAAAAAAGTGCTTGTTAAAGGAAATTTCACATTTTTCTGGCAAATAAATAGTAACTCAGATATTCTTTCCTGTGTGTGGTGGGGTAGGGGCAGAGTACACATGCACAGGTGTGTGAATGGCACATTTGGTGAACCAAATGGGGCACTGGAAGCATTTAGGGAGATTATGTCTATGGGAGTCTGGAAAGAAGGCTACAGAAGTCAGGGTCTTGTAGAAGGAATTGGACCATTTTCTGTTTCTACAGCATGGTATGAGAAGAATTTCAGTCTTCTCCATATTCTTGTAATAATATTGTGTAAATTAAATTTTAACTTAAATTTTAACCATTCTAGTTGGTAAAAACCTCATTGAAGTTTTTTGTCTAATAATTAATGGTGTGGAGAATCTCTTCATGTGCTTGTTAGACATGTACATTTAAAGTGGTTCTTCTAAAGGAAGTTCTTTAATCCAACAGACTTACTTCAGCTGTAAGACTTTTGGGCTCTATTATTTTCTTGTGAGATCTTGAAGGCCTTTCATAGCTCACTAAACAATGCTTTGGAGCCAGCATCCTGGTTAATGAAATGGGAAAAACATCTCTCTTTGCTGTGGTTAGTCTGATAACGGGCCGTGTATCCTGAAGTCTAAGTCTTTCATTTCACCTCACATCGAAATGAAGTTGGGTTTTTATTTTTTTCTTTAAAATATGAAAGACATTGCTTTGGGTCCTATAACTAAAATTCAAAAACAATCAGTTTAACTGGATTCCTAGAAATGAAGAATAATATAAGAAGTTAAATAGCTATACCTTGTGCTAGGGGTATAGCTCAGTGGAATAAGTGCCTGCCTGGCAAGTGTCAAGGTCCTGAGTTCAATCCCTAGTACCACAGCAAAAAAAAAAAAAAAAAAAAAAAAAAAAAAACTACAGCAGATAGTGATTTTGGAAAAAAAGCAATGTAATACTTTTGTGGCATCTTTCTGGTGATCACAACATATAAACTTCAACATGACAAATTACAATTGAGTATCACTTAGGAAAATAACCTTTTAAAATTATATGGACTTAGAAATCTCAAGTTGATTACCATATTATCTTTTACTATCTAGGAATTTTTCATATATGAAGTAGGGGGTTTTTCAAATATTCCCCATAGATATTTGCAATATTTAGTCATTTTTCCCTGATACTATTCTTGCGGACACACTTTAAAATTCTGCACTTGGATCTTTGAATATGTGCCTCATGAGTTTTAGTTCTGATTATAAGAGCTCATAGGATGCTAAGTTAAATTTAAAAAAATGACCTGGAATTTTGACTGTCAAAAATAAATACGCGGGGGCTGGGGGTATAGCTCAGTGGCATAAGCGCTTGCCTGGCAAGTGCAAGGTCCTGAGTTCGATCCCTGGTACCGGAAAAAATAAATAAATAAATAAATAAATAAATATGCTTAGTACAAAAATTAATTACTCATTCATAAAAAATGTTTTTACAAACTAGGATTATAATGGGACTTTCTCAGCCTGACAAAGGCAGCTATAAAAAGCCTGCCATTGATATTTTACTTCATGGTTAACTGTATGGGACCACCTGGATGAAGCTCCTTGAAAGAAGAGCAATTGTCTCTATTTTGGCTAAGCCTGGCCCTATTTATTGATATGTGCAGAGCTGGCTAAGTTTGTCTTTAGCCCCTCAGTTGGCTTCAAGCATGCAAATGGGTCTAGCTAAGCTGCTGATGTGTAGTCAGCAATGCGACACGTAAGTGAAGTGATATGTGTGAGCCAGGCCGAGTGACTGCCACTCTGTCAGCTGAGAAGGAGCCTCAAGAAAAGAGACTATGACTTCTCAGGGCTTCAAAATTACACATCAACACTGAAGCACTGACCCCAAAACACCAGATACTGCCCCAATCTGTGATCTTCAGATTACTCTTTCTGCATCTCTCTCTCTCTCTCTCTGCAAATTGCAGAGGTGATGCCAGGCCTCCTACCTAGCCCAGCTCACAGCACTCACCTACGTCCTGTCATTGGAAGTCACTGGTCCCTGAGCTACGAATAAAATCCTGGTTCAGCCCTCAGTTGAGGCCTTGGTTCTAGTTAGCCTTTGTTCTGGCTGCACTTAGGACCCCCTGGGGCTCCCCACTGTCTTAGATATATGTTTGCGCCTTTATTTGAGCCACAGGTTGCACTGGAAGTGGTAGATTGTAATTAATTTGCTAGAATTGCAATAATTTTGCTTGGGGTTACAAATACAAGCTTCACCAAAGTTTGAGGAGGTCCAGGAAGGGCTTCTATAGTTAATATTAAATACTTTTGCCTAACATCAAAAATATATAAAGATGTCCATTTTGATCATGTCTCTTGAGTACTGTCCTGATGTCCTAACTAGTACAATAAAGAAAGGCAAAGAAATACACTTACACAGATTTGATTTTTTTTTTTTTTTTTTTTTGTGGTACTGGGGATTGAACTCAGGACCCTGAGCCTGCTAGGCAGGTGCTTATTCCACTGAGCTATATCCCCAGCCCCCACTTACACAGATTTGAAAAGAAGAAGTAAAACTGTTTTTATTACCAGATTATATGATCACATCTTAAGAAAACCTCTTGGAATAGAATAAATAAAAGGATATAATAACTGATCAGTGAATTTAGGCAAAGCGCATGTTAAGATTGTCAAATTAATTCTAAGAAGAGTTTCTTCACAAGATGACTGGATGATACTGGCCCTATATGTGTCAGTGGATTAACAAACAAGGGTTCATAGTTGAGTGTGTTACTAGGGAGTGGCCCTGTTGGAGGTGGGTCAGTAGGGGTAGACCTTGGAGGGTTTGTCTCTGTTCCTCTCTCACTGTGCTCTGCTTCCCAGGTGCCAGAAACTGAGGACCTTTTCTCTGTCATGTTCTTCTGCTTTGATATTTCTGCCTCAGATCCAGCTGGCCATGGACTGAACCCTCTGAAGTCATTAGCTAAGATAAGCCTGTCTGCCTTTAAGTTGCAGGTGTTGGGTGTTTTGTTTCAGCCAGGGAGAAGCTGGAATTAATTAATTCAGTGCAGAATTTAAGACTGATATAGAATAGTTAATTGAGTTGATATATACTGGTAGTTATCTATTCAAAGCAAAATTTGAAAAATAATACTATTTTGCAGCAACACTAAAAAATTCAAAAACCTAAGAATGAGGCTAATGAAAAATATACAAGATGCTACATGAAATATTACAAAGCACTACTAAAAAAATTAAAGAAGACCTAAATTAATAGGTGTGTACCATGTTTTCAGACTATCCAACTCATTGGTAAGATGTTCATTTTCTCCAAAATGATACATAGATTTAACACACTTTTAAAAGAAATGATAAAGTGTAAAAACCTTGAATAAATTGACACATTTTAAACTGAAACTCAAAGAATCTAACATAGCCAAAAAATCTTAAAAAAATAAATAATAAACAAAATAAAAAATTATGCAATTTCAGGGTTCTATATAAGACTACAATAATCAGGTCACTGAGGCATTTATGTAATAGTAGATTAAATAAATCAATAGCACAGCATAGATTTCAAAAATAGACCTGCACATATGAATTTGGTTGCTTTTCCTGCACACAACCAGGGAAAATTCACTGGGAAAAGAAAAGTCTTCTTAATAAATAGTAGGGAAACAATTGCATATTAATTTGAAAAAATGTGAACGTCAGCCCCCTACCTCACACCATAAATGCAAACTAATTTGAGGCAAGTTATAGATGTACCTATGAAAGTTACAACAATCATGTCTAGAAGAAAGCATAAAAGAATTTTTTTGTGAACTTGATGTAGGCAAAGATTCCTAAGACAAAAAAGCATGAATTAGGAAAGGAAAATGCATAAAATAAATTTTATCAAAATTAACAAAATGCTTACCAAAAACACCAAAATAGAAATGATGAATGAACTGGAAACAAGGAGAAAGTAGTTACAATGCACACGTCTGTCAAAGGACTTGCATCCAGACTCTATTAAGGTTTCCTACAAATTGCTAGTAAAAGAGAAATCAATAAAAAATAGGCAAAAACTTGAACAAGTACTCCACAAAAGATACAAGAATGGCCTGTACCAAGGGGTTCAACATCACTGGTAATCAAGAAGTTGTAACTTAAAACAATAATGAGATACCATTTTAGCTGCACAAAAATGGCTAATATCTGATAATTCGCAAAGTTAGGATGTGAACTAGTGGGATCAGTTCCACACTCTTGTGAAATTAATGTCAATTAATGTTCATGTTAATTTCTGCTCAAAATAATTGGATTTAAGTGATAAAGTTGTTTCTGGAAAATGTTTGCTCATGCCTGCATTTATCCAGTTATGTGTTTAGAGTTCATGGTGGGTGAAATGAAGTTCTTCACGCCTGAAAGAAGCATGTAGACGGCTTTGCAAGCCGAGGGTTTGGTGAGGCCGCCCCCATGTAGCTCGTGGTTCTCATCACCTTTCTTGATTCCAGAGATGTGAAGGAACTCACAGGCAATTTCAAAATAAATCTGCCAGTTGACTGATTTTCTTAGTAAGTTTTTATTGAATCCATGGTATATTTTGCAGTGGAGGAAGCGCACTAAATAAATCTAACTATTGTATTCAAATAGGCCAGCTGCTCTGTCTGAAGGTCATTTGAATTGTGGGGAGAGAAAAAAGGAAAAAGGAAAGACACCAGCTACCTCTTTCTGATTAGAGAAAAAAAGTCATAGATTTTACATTCTTCAACTTTATATATATTTTTGGGGGGGAGAGGAGCTGATTTTTCCTTGTTTTTACCCAGAGATTGAAGGCCAGCGCCAATGTGTTGAAAAGGTAAGAGGTAGAGGGATTGATATGGGTTCTGGGGTCAGACAAGCCTCAGTACAGACCCTTTACTTACCAGTTGGTTGAACACAGGCTAATTGCTTCTGTTGTGGGTCTCAGTGTCCTTCTAAACAGTGACACTATTGTAATGTGGTTGCATTTAGAAAGCCCACGGGACGATACTTCATGTACTGCAGGTGTTCACTGAATTGCAGGTTTTCTGATTCACTAAAAATTTCCTTCTTAGTGAGCCTGGACAGACCATGGGACACTTAAACCTAAGACAGTCTGGTGACTACTTAGGGGTAAGTAGCTCGGCAGAGTCACCTCAGCTATTGAAACGGGGGCAAATTCCAAGGCAAAGCTTTCGCCATCCAATTAAGATTGAAGGTGGATGGGTGAACAACTAAGAAGCAGAAAATCTGCAAATTGTACCAGGATGTCAAACTGGTTTCACTAATGTGCTGTGAAGGAATGATAGTTAATGGTTTAAATGAGGTTAGCAATTTTCAAAAGTGATTAAAAATAATAATGGAGAATGGGAAAATTTGCAGGTTTCTTAAACTACTGAAACCTATCTTTGGCCTCTTAAGATTTCCCTGCGGGAAAAGAAAAATGCAGCTTCTTGCCAGATTTTACTTAGTTCTAAATCATCAAGAATTGCTCTATTTTGTAGATGGAAATTCCAGTACTAAAGACAGAATGCTGTACATACAATGATGTCTTTTGTTTGTAAAGACTATTGATATCCTAGAATGATGGGAAAATAATAATGAAAGTGACCTACTTTATGGCAAACACTGGGGGGAAGGTGCTCGGACTATAATTTTCAAGTTATCTCAAGGTAAGTGAAGAAACCTAATGTCCATTCATAGAGATGGTTTAAAGGTTAGGATGAATAAAGACCCTGGGAATATTGAGCTTCATGAAGAAATACACATGGCTTCAAAAAAAAAACAAATGACTTTTAATGGCTCTGTTGAGTTTGTTTGGTTGATTGATTTCAGTATTGAGAATTGACTATTAATTTGATGGATTGATTGACTGCAGTACTGGAGATGGAACCCTGGACTTCACACCTACTCAGCAGGTGCTCTACCGACGAGCTATACTCTCAGCCCTTTTCTATTTTGATTTTGAGACAGGATCTATGTAAATTGTCTAGGCTTCTCTCAAACTTGTGATCCTCCTGCTTCAGCCTCCCCAGTAGCTGGAATTACAGGAATGGGCCTCTACCCCCAGCTAATTTTGTTTCCCGTGATTATAACACATGACCCATGACACAATGTACTCTCTTGGCACTATCTGGACAGCAGAGAAAAAGCCACACACATTTGACCAAGTCAGTCTGCTTTCCCAGGGGTTGTTTATTCTGCAGCGTTACAGAAGTATGTGGCAGGCTTTACTGCACAATGCCATGAACATTCACCTGGAAGCAGGCTGTACCAGCTTGTAGCATGAGTGACCTTGGGTTTGCACGCACAGGATTTCTGGCTCTGCTCACTTGCTCCATTCTGGCTGCAAAATGGTTCCTCGATCATGCAAACAGATGACTTTCTCTTCTTTTCTGAGCTTCTTCATCTTTATATGATGTGCAGCCATGCATCACTTAGCAACACAGACGGACCCTGAGAAGCACCTGAGGAGCTGCGCACTCAGACCGAGATAGCTGTGTTGTCACTGGGCTGTGCAGTCTCATGATATCGCTGTCCTACGTGTGGCCCCTTAGTGACCTAAACGTGACACAGTGTGTGAGCACAGATTCCAGTCCGCAGGGCTGTGGTGGGGGCCGCAGAGGTGGCAGCCACTCCAGAAATGTAAATTACCTTCTCGATGTGATGGAGAGCCGAAGAGTTTGATGTCCTGGTAAAACTTGCAGATTTTCTAGGTCTTCGTCCTTAGCCAGTCAGCCTTTCGTGCTGAAGGCAACTCCTTGACTTGAGCAGGACCAGAGTGAGGAGCAGCGCAGCGCAGCACCCGGGCGGTGATGTGTGTCCCCGATTCAGCTACCAGAGCCAGGGCTCTGCCATCTGCAAGAGGAGTCGTCAGAGACTGAGCTGCAAAGATGAGTAAATCTCAATCCTTCTCTTTGGGCCAGAGGTGTGGCAGCACAGTGTGGTAGGTGCTGTGAGACATGGCAGGGCAGGCCGTGTTCACAGTTAAGGTCAGGTGGCAAAGACAGGTTTGTGAATTCTCGAAAGGAAGCGGGGGTTGTTTGGAGGAGACATGGGAGACATTTCAGGCAGAGGGTAGAATATTTCAAAGAGATGAGTATATAAAGCTGCGTGTTCAGGGAGTGGCAAAGCAGGTCACTTGGTGATAGTCTTTCTGGAGTGACTGGTGGGTGTAAGATTGACGAGCAGGCAAAGCCTGTGGTCACACAGCTAGTGCAGTCTGCAGCTAGACTGAGAGCAGTGCCGGTGTGTGCGTGTGTGCTGTTTTATAGCAAGAGAAAATTGAAGAAATAATCATGGAAAATGTCCCCCTGCCAACACTTTTCATTCAAATGGTTTGGGAAACACATCAAATAGGCCATGAAAAATATTTTTTGGATAAATGTCCTTAATTTTGAATGTAATTTGAAAGTCGTTTGAGCGGTGAAGAATGTCAGTGCTCGCTACCGAGAGATTTGCCAGGAAAAGAAGGGATCGGAAATCATTGCTCTTGACTTTTAAGGAGCTTGAATGAAGCTGAAGTAGGAATTGGATGCATTAAAAATTTGTTGTATGGCTTTTCAGTGCATTTGAGTTCATGTCCATAGATGCTCCTGGGGACATATTTGTTCTGATGCGCACGATAGGCTGCCTCAAACCCTACAGACTGGACAGGTAGCCCTTTATAATTGCCTGCTGATAGGCAACCAGCTTGCAGTGTTAAAAAAGTAAATCTGTAAGCATTTTGTGGCTTTATTTATTCAAATTTTCTTTTATGTTTCCTAGTAAAGTTTTATAGAAAATGGGGAAATTGTTACTTAATTATTTCCCCCAGGGCTGGAGAAAACGAGGCCTCTTGAAGCTGTGTCAGGGTCTGAGTTTCTCTTCCTTCCACCCCAATAAATATAAAAGCCAGATTTACTTTGCCTATAGTACTTGTAATCAATTGGGTTTTATTTTGCTGGTGGGAAGGGTTGCAGTCCTTCTGGCCCAGTGAAAATGCAGCACATTGGACAGATTTGTGAGATAATTTCAAATGGAGTTCTACAGATAAGAATCCATGCTCCTACCTGCCTTTCAGTGCATTCATGGTTTGATTTTAATCTCTTGTGTTCGTTTCATTTTTGTATCTTCCATTATGGTCATTTGTCTTGGTTACTTTTCTCTCGCTGAGACAAAATACCCAATGCCCAAAACGAAGGAAGGAAAGGTTTGTTTAGCTCACAGTTTGTGAAGGTTTCAGTCCATACTTGGCTGGTTCTGAGGCAGAGTGGCACATGGCAAAGGGCAAATGTTCATGGCGGCAGAATACAGCAAAAACAACCAGAGCAAAAGGGAGGAATGGCAACAAGCAGCCTCTTTCCCTCCCTTACATTGTAAACAGGTTATCCCCCTGCCCCCGCTGGGGGCATGCCCTTCTCACACAATCTCCATGCCCTTCTCTTCCACAGGCTCAGGATATGTACAAAGTAAGCACCCTGGCTTCCTGCTGAATTACTCAGCCAAACCTCTAGACTCCCCAAGTTGACACAATGTATCAACCATTACATCATTGATGAGATATTAGCAACTATATTTTTAAAGATTGCACACAGAGCTTTATTCTTTAAATCTATATGCTGGGGGATCCAGTATACAGAAGAGCTTATGTGATAGCTATCATCCTGTTCAGTCCTATTCCATATTTTTGCAGTTTTCATCAACTCAAAACTATGTTGTTTCAAGTGCTTCCTTTCTTTGAGGAAGTCTGGAACAATGAAAAAACATAGTAATATATTTTGTTAAACCGAAAATGTTAATTAAAGGCACACCATTATTTTATGCACTACGAAGAAAGAAAAAAACACTACCAATTAAATTAGCAAAGCTGTTCTTAGCTCTTTGATTTTTTTCAATTTGCACATAGTGAAAGATCTTTTTCACATTTATTTAGGCATAAATTTCTGTCATTATATCCTTCCTATGCACACACACTGAAAGGAGACTGCACAAAAGAAATGCCTTAAAGTGCTGTAGTGCTGTAATTTCTTCAGACTCAAAATTTGGTCCCCGCAGAATAAACCTCCAATGTGTTCTCTAGGATGGGCTTTTGACAGAAATAGGCGATAGACTGACAAGTTCTTTCTCCTTTCAGGTTTTATTATCCCATTTTATGGAGGAGGAGAGATAAGTCCTTAAAGAGATTGATAGAACACCCCAAGATCATAAATGCCACGGCCAGGACTTGACTTTGGGTTTACCTTGAATTAAATAATTTTCCTTCAAAGAACCACAATGACTCCATATTTCTATACTCTGGTATAGATGAGGCAGCACTTTATAGCATTTAGGAGATTTGAACAGGAATTTGGTTCACTCTTTCTGAGTTGTACCTGCTCTGTGCCCTTGGGTGAGTGTCTTAGTCACTTTCTTGTCTCTGAGACAATATCCAACACCCACAACTTAAAGGAGGAGAAGTTTATTTTGGTGCAGGGTTGCAGTCCATGGACAGCTGGCTGCAAGGCAGAAAAACAGCACTGCTGAAGGACAAATTGGAGGAAGACCTGCTTACCCCAAGGAGGTCAGGGAGCAGGAGGAGAAGGAGGAGCCAGGGAGGGAGCTGAAGCCACCCGGGCCAGGCTCCTGGGGACCCACTTCTGACCTGCTCACTGCAAACACTCCTGTGAGAGAATCACCTCCTGGAACCCATTTCTGTGAGTGCATGAGGTCTTCCCGGGATTTTCTCATTCTTACAGTGAGTCACTTCACCTGTTGATACTGCCAGGTTGGGAATCAAATGAGTTGATGTACATAAAGCACAGTGTTTGGCAAAGAGTACGTACTTGGGAAAGGAGGGCTACTTCTGTTGCTTGTTTTGGTGTCTGATGTTAGGGCCCATCTTCCCAGGCAGTGGAAGTATTAAGACCCACAGCTTCCCTGTCCCTTTACCTTGAGCAGTCACTCTCTGATCTGTGCACCTTTCTCTCTTACTAACATTGCAGGTTACTGATCAGCTGTGTGGCAGTTATTTACCTATGAAATCATCTCTTGTGAACTCAGGTTTTGTGTTATTCACCCCAACACCTAGTGCTCACTGATTCACAGGTTTAGTAATAAGACCTTATTTTAGCGGAGTTACAATCTAGAGTGGACTACTGCTAGGGAAAATTTAAAAACCACATCCTAATTAGCTCTCGAGAAATTTGTAGTTTCAAGTATTGGTAGGAGAATGACTCAGGTGGTTGTTCCCTATCTTTCTCAACTTTGCAAATCAACAAGGTTATTTGCTTTGCCTTTGGAAAGGTTCAACTGTGCAGGACTCTAAACCAGATCACCAAAGCTCTAGATATCCGAAGATATGTAAGTGCTGGTGTGGAGCACTTCCCAGAATTTACCTTTCATGTCACCCTTAGAATTTATTAGCTAGTAAAAGCTAATTATCTAGCAATTCAGATAACAGAAATTATACATTAATTTACTGGAGACATCTGGAAAAATTTCTTTCCCCCCTTAAAAATGCATGTTTTATATTTGATAGAAGCAAAATTTCTTAGTTGAGTATGTAGTAAAATGCACTCAAATCACAAAGAAATGAAAATAAGCAAGCCTTAAAGAATACAAAGATCATGTTTGCACTTTTACAGTCAAACATAGGTTGTCATATAGCCTTCATTCCAGTGTTCTCAGTCATAATCGCATATGTGAAATGTTTTGGTGACTTTTTATCATCTCGTGTTTTTTACTACAAACTTTAGAAGAAATTCAAATAAAACTAAGATAAGGAAAAATGTAAAAATCACTCACATAAGCAAGCATTCCAATGTTTTTCTCTTTTAAATTATAAAAGCATTTATTTTAGGAGACACTGCTGTGTACACCCCCAGCTCGCTTCATCCTCACCTCAGAGTCTGGTGCATGTTCAGGAATTCTGAGGGTCACCCCTGGCCTTGTGCTGGGGAGAAACAGTCTGACCCCACTATCAGCTCCAGATCACTATTGGTCAGAGCCACTGGTGGTCATTTCCCATGCTAGCAACTGGCTTGGCTTGTGACATAAACAGTTTGAGAGACCAGTGAGCCATGTAGAGACCAGTGAGCCAAGTCAGCATGGTGGCTCAGGTAAAGGGTTCTCTTTTCTATGGTACAGGGCAAGAGAAAGCTTCTTTCTTTCTTTGAACACTTCCATGTTCATGTGACTGACATGTACAGCTCAGGCATTTATGAGGGACCATGCTAGAGTAACGGTAGTCTAGCTTCAGAAGAGATGGTAAAGCAGAAAGCTAGAAGTAACTTGGATCCTTGATAGTATCATTAAGTTGCCGAACTAACCAAACTCACTAATTGCAAGAAGTCAGTTTCCAGATCCTTGACTTCCCTGAGGGCCTTTCCTCAAACTGAATTATCTTTGGATCATACATGAATGAAGGTGATGTGTTGGTTCTCTTTTCCCACCTCTTTTCATTGTCAGCCTTTCTAAACCTTGCAAAGAAAAGATCTACCACTCACCCATTCTGAATCTTAGTAAGGTTTGTTGCTTAGTAAGGTGTAGAATAACTTCAAGAAATCCCCTTTAGGGATAAAAACTGATGTTCGACTTACCTAACAACAGTATTTTGAATATTCTTTTTTTTTTTTTTTTTCTGTAGGACTGTGGCTCCAACCAGGGGCATGCTACCACTGAGCCACATCCCAGGGGCTACATCCCAGCCCATTTTTAAATTTTTTATTTTAAAATGGGATCTTGCTAATTTGTCCAAACAGGACTTGAAAGTACTATCCTTTTGCCTCAGCCTCTCTCAGTTCTAGGATTACAGACATGTGCCAACATGCCCAGTTTAATTTTGCATTTTTGCTTAAAAGCTAATTATGTTTTATTTAAAAATTTCATTAGAATAGCTATAAAAGAGGTAGTTGAAGGAAGAAAAAATTATGGAAGAAGACTATTTTTATTTTCTTTGAAATAAGACAATAGGCATAAAATTGTAATAATCAGATTGCTATCATTTAATTCAAAATTAGTTTAAAAATTGAAAAAGTAATATAATTTTTCAGGCATTATTGTGATGAAGATTTTAGATATTAACTTAAGTGAGAAGATACATAGTTTTCCAAATTATTTTATGGACTATACTGTCCAAAAATGTTTGAAATTCATTGTATAAATTATTTTGAATTTTTGTAATGCCCTAAGAATAAATCTATCCATTCTTCCATCCATCGGTCCATCCATCGGTCCATCCATCGGTCCATCCATCCATCCATCCATCCATCCATCCATCCATCATACATGTATTTAGTCTAGTATACCTTAAAGTTGGATGATCCCGGCCACCTCCTCTGGGGTACTTAAGTTTCTATCTGCATTAGCTAGCCAGGTATTGTGCCTTTGTTCACAGTTTGTCATCTTCTAAGATTATTATCTTTAGTTGGTTGTCATTTCCTTTCTCTTCTTCATCTTTTCAGATTCATCTCTTAGGAAATAAATAATACAATGTAAGTGACATGTCAGGTTGGAACAAAGATAAGTGAATTATTCAATCTACCATATTTAACCCAAATGCTGACAGTCTCTTTTCTAATTTTATGTTTTTAACTTAATCATCTAATGGGTAATGGGAATAATTTTCTACTTTGCTAAATATGTTTGATTGTAACACATTGTGAAGGCTACAGAGTACTTTACTTCGTGGGAAATTATCAGTATAATTCCTGATGGCCACTATAATCCAGACAGATTTTTATGTGTTTGTTCTTCAGATTTGTGTATCTTTTAATTACACTGCATTAAGCAAAGCAGACTTGTTCTTCTTCCCTTCCTTCTTCATAAATCAGCTTTGTTATATCATTGGCAAGATCACTTTCAAGCAATGGAAGGAGTGAAGACAGAAATATGTAAGTTTTCCTATTTTAGCTTCTTTTTTTCAGTGTTACATTCTACCATTTCAGCATGGAGGTATTTCAATCCTGTTCCCCAGCTGGCCTCGCTCTCCCAAGGTGAAACCTGGTGAAACCCAGGAGGCAGTGAAGGACCAAAGTAAAACATAAGCACAAAGGCCATGCGACATCTAACAAAAGAACGCCTCCTAACAAACAGACACTTCCTTACCCAGGTGAGAGGAGATAATAGAAGCCCCTTATCAGTCAACCTGATCTGGAGGGGAGAAGAATGAGTGCAGTCTTTCAAACAGCTTAATAGGGCAGAGTGGAATTGGTGGGAACATTTTAGACATAGCTTACATTCTACTCTTCAACTGTCACAACGAAGGCACTGCCCTTCTGTCAATTACTGCCATCTCTTCACTGACAAGCCTGATGTGTTTTAAGTACAAGAGTCTCCCACATGCATGGTAGAGAAGAACGATAGACCTCTAACGCTGGCGTGGAGTTACTGGTGGCAGGAAGCTGGGGCCAGGAAGGGAAGAAACCATTGTTAGGAAAGAATACAGCTGGGTGCTGCTTTCTATCCAACAAATTTGTGACTATGCTCATTCTTGTAAGGCAGATACCGAATAAGGATGTTTCTTTTTTTTTTGAGATAAATTTTAAAGTGGTCTTAGTGAAAGCTAAGAGTTTAATACTTTTCTACCTTTCTCCATCTCTGTATCTTGTTTTTTAGTCAATCTTCCCATTGATTCCCACCTGAACCTGATCCTAATTCCAGGAACACAAAGCTTGGATTCTTTGAGTTCATTACATTTATTCTGTCCTTCCATGAGCTAAGGCTGTAAATCCCACAGTGAAACGTGCATAAACACAAACTGGACTGGATTAGGCCACACTATTTAGTTAATCTCAGTTTACAATACCCCTTCTCTCTTTGTCTGAAAGGCTGCCACAGAAATTCAGCAAATGTAATTGGCAAACCAAATGTGAGAACTTTCTGCACTATGGGTAGAGAGAGGGAAAAATAGCTGCTTGCTTTGACAGGGCCTCTCTATTTGAGTAAACCGAGGGATGTTTTCCAGGGCAAAGGATCTCTGGTTAGTGCTTCAAGCTATCATCATGCAGGAGAAGAGCACAATTTTTCCTTCCAAAATTTTAGCAGCAAATGCTCTGAGAAGTGACATGCAGAGTGAAAAGTACCCAGGAGAGAGTCTTTCTCTGGCCTCCATGCTCCCAGTCACATCTGTGCCCCCATGTTTAGAAACTGTTGGGACTGAACTACAACAGTAGCATTAGGATGGTAAGCAGAGTACTTTGAACCCGGAGGAGGAACAAAGGACAGTTTTCTGTAGTGCACTCACACAACTAGGTATCCACGAGGCAACTGCTGTGCAGCTTGGAATAAAATAGCTGAGTGGCGGAAAGTTCCTGTAGCCACCTTGAGCACAGCACTAACAAAAGTTGAGGGATGAGTTCTTGGGACATGCGCTCACCCTCATCTCATGCTGTGAGCACCTGCTTCACAGGGAAGCTACATGGCAGAAGCATCCATGTGTACACGTGGGGTGACAAACATTTCCTGTGGTTCTGAATTTAGAAGGAAGATGCTCTAGGGGTTTTCCTCACTGCATCACCCAGGCCTGGGCTCTGCAGACTATTCTTTAAACATCTCACAAGATCCGATTTGCTCTGGACAAAGGTAGATACCACCCTCCCCCATAGTCCCATGCTTTGTTCTCTCAATTTTCAATAACTCCATGCTTTTAGAGTCCCAGTGTGTTACAGTCATTCAGGGTTGTAGAAGTTACTTTTCAAGTGCTAGTGCCATAAATTTAGCTGGTCACAGAACAAAACTGTATTTTAGTGAAAACAAGGGCTATCATGGATATGCACAAGCTACTCTACTGTAAAGCAAAGGGAAGCTGGAATTCCCCAGGGCAGGGACACTGGGAATGGCGGAGAGGGGGCGGCTTAGGTAGACCAGATGACCATGTTGGGCGGTGGTCTCTAATTTCTGCAACATCCTCTGTCCTTATTACTTAGCTACCTCTCAAATAGAGAGCAGTAGTTTATTTTTAAAAATAAAATCTCAGAGTTAAAAGAAAAAACCCACCATATTTTATAATCTCTAGAGTTTATTATCTGTGCAGAATTCATTAATGAAAAATGAGCAGTGATAAAGCATTACTCTCTCTGGTTTAAATCTCCATCCCAACTTAATATAGATTTATAAAGGCAAATTCATCTTTAGACAGTGATGATATTTTTTGGGTGAGAGGTGGTTCTCTTTGCTGAGGCAGAGGTTTTTCGATAATTGTGTAAACATGTATTCTTGAAGCATTTAGAGCAGAGAGTGTTTAGAGACTGGATATCTGTCTGGTAACATGATTTTAAATGCAAACTCAAGTAATAATCCAGGAAAGACTGCCTGCTAATGTCATATTCCATAAGAAATCTTGGCATCTTTCACAAATGATATGTTTATTGAGTCCATCTCCTTGGTAACCACTTGGTGTATGGACTCGTGCTTCTCTGTATTGGGGACAGCTAGGGCAGTATTCATCACAAAAATTTTGAATATTGGCCATTGATTTTAAGCAATGAACATTATATTTGAAAGTTTTCTTCTATTAAGAAAGATCATCCTAGCAAAGAAAAATCTGACACAGATCTCATTCTAAATACACTCTGGACAAATTGCTTTCCTTAGATAAAACAAAGGTGTGAAAGTTGGCAGTTAGAAGGACCACAGTCTTTCCCTTGTATATTCTGAATTGTGCCTGTTCTTTCCTATATCCCTCATGAGAAACATTGCCTTCCAAGAACTGGACTGTGTTTCTGCATATGTCCTTCCCTGTGGATTGTTCTTGATCTTCTAAATTATACAACAGACCCAGAAAATTATAGGCTAAACCCACTGTCTTATTTTTGTGTAAATGATATTTCACAGAGCTGTCTACCTTTCTCCATCTCTCTCCTCAGGGATTTGGCCTTAATAATTGCTTTTGTTCCTTAGCATGGTTTATATTTGGTTCTTCTTTTATTCCTATTCATCTTCTCTACCCTTCTTTTATAATTATCCCTATGTTCTCTCTTTACTTCTATTTGTCCCCCTAAATAATTTGCCTACAACTTCATTCTCATTATTTCCTCTTAATGTTTTTTTACTCACAAGAGTCTTTTAGTTCTTTTTGACTTTGATAGCTGAGGTCCAATTCAAACCACTTTCCCATTCTGCATGAAATTGTATGGAATGCACTTGTGGAAACTTTCAGCCTATCCATCAGGTCTTGATCCTGCTGCAATAGATTGTTAAGTGTCCTGACAGCTCTCTGGCACCTCCGCCATACCATTTTATACCAGCCAGGAACAGTCTTACTTGTTTAGGCTTGTTTTTATGTTCTCCAGAGTTCAATGCAGAGAAGCTGCCTTGTAGATGTGTTTGTTGAATTCTGGGTAAATGAATATTGTTCAAGCATTTTGCCAGACAAAGAAGTGAGCTAACCCAAACCCCTTGGTAGCTCTGGTCTCTAACACAATGTGTGGGATGAAGTAGGTGCTTGATAAAAGTTTGCTTAATACTAATAAAGTCCGATTAATAAACTAGTAAAACGCCAGTGTTATAGCAAAAGCCAGCTTTAATATATTGCTGCCAAGATGAGTGTATTTCCCATCTGTCTTAGCTGGTGACTTGTATTCTGGAGGAAGCTGGTTTCTTTGCAGAGAGTAGTCAGGGCTCATGCTCCAGTCAGAATTTCACTCGGTTTCTAATATTTGCATGTGCCTCGCCCAGAGTGTAAATCAACATTTCTCCTGACTACTTATCTACATTCATTTCTACTTTTTCCCCATAGCCAAGACCACAAAAAGCTTTGGCTTGCAGCAAGTATACGTCTCCATGGAAACCAAACCAAAAGCAATAGAAAAAGAAGGTACAGTATGTAGAATGTTGTTCAGCTGCCAAATTTCAGCACACTGCCAGATTCCCTTAGTTGCGTATTGATTTCTTTAACTTGATGTCAGCACAGAAACCATCGCTTTTTAGATTAAAAAAAAAAGTCCTAAAAACTAAAGTATTCCATGTTTATTGGTTGAAAACTCATACTTACAACAAATTTGTTGGGTGGGGAAAAATAGCATTAGAGTTTGATTTGTGTTTCACTGTGATTTTTATGGAAGTTTTGTTACTGGGTTAAGAGTGCTGTAAATTTGAACTGTTTGCTAACAGATGAAGACATTATTTTTTTATAGAATTAGAGTGACTTTGCCCTTTTATGAAGTTTGTGGAGGGTATGGTGGGATGCAGTCAGTGGGAAGTTACATCGGTAATCGTGCAAGGATGCTGCCCCGTCTTTGTCAAGCATACAGGCTTTTAAGAAATAAAGTGGTAGGTCTGACAGCGGGCTGTGTACAACCAAGCAGTGATGGTGGATTGTGCATGGCTAGCCCATGTGTAAGCACGAACCCGTTGACACATCCTGTGCAGAGGCCTAAGCAGCGGCATGGGCCCTGACCTCAGAAGAACCTGGTGCTTGGCTTCATGCACTGTTAATTGATGTCTTGACATCTTTGATAATTTCAAGTGAGGCTTTCCACATTTCACTCTGTAGTAAGCCTTGCAAATTACCCACCTGTGCTGCAGGAGAGTTATCATTCACACCATCTTCAGGATTGAGAGAGAGACTATTTGAACTTTCCCTAATCACTTTAGGAATGGCAGAGAGATTTAAAAAGAGCAAGCAGAAATATGAGTAGAGGTGTATCCTTCTGTCAAAAGCCCACCAAATGTACTTGAAGTCTGCTTTTATTTCTTCAAGCTACCTTCATCACCACTGGTTGAGTATGATCCATTTCTGAGACAGCAAAAAGCAATTCATGTTGTGATAAGTAAGGATAACCTGAAAACCAACATGTGTATCTCTGAAGCCTTGAAATATATATTTCTGAAAAAAAAAAAAAAAGAAATATATATTTCTGTTAACTCGACAGCTGCATGCCTAGGGCAGAGTATGCCTAGCTGTGTACACAAAAGTGATCACTACAATATTATTTGTGAGAGAATAAACAGGGGTTATAATGTCCATCTACATGTGGTTAAATTAACTCATTATGTGATGTAATGTCAGACATCAATTAAAGTGACATTATAGGTATATACTATTGAATATTTAAAAAGTTGTAATACACTTTATATAGTAAGGTCCATTTAAAAATATATGTGTATAGATATAAAGCTTACAAAGCTGTCCAACACAGTATAGTTATATCGGTAGAGTATTAGGTAATTCTTTAGCTAGCAACATTTTCCGGTTTCCTACTAGCAAGAGTTTAAAGCACTGTAACATTAGTTAATATCACCAAACAAGCAAACAAAACACAATCAGCCATAAGCTTTTTTTCATTCTCAAGATTTCTCTATGACGGCTTTAAATTTTTTCCCATTATGAACTCTAGGCCTTGAAGAAACAATTGCATTTTAAGGAGAAAGCTTCCCTGGGGTGTTATTTTCTTCCATTCTTACGATATCCTGAATGTTGGGCATCTTTGTCTCCTCTTCTAGAGGCCTCTGCAAACCACAGCAAGTGCAATACACGCCCCTCGGCTCTCACTGTTCTGAGCTGCGAGAGACACAGCAAAGCCCCACCTGTATGCTTTGTTGCCTGCCGGCTTGAGTAAAGGATTCCAGACCAGATTCTCAGCTGTGGGTCTGTGATTCTCTCCTAACTACAGAGGAAAAGAACATACTGTGTGAGCCTGCGCATTGCAATCTTTACGTTTCTTACTCCCCCTGACTAGGCTGATGGGTGAGTCGTCTTTGCTCTCGCCCTTGCGGAGAATGTTGAAAACTTATAAAATCACCTTGTCTGTATTTACAGGTAGGGCTTTTCTCTCTTAGGCTTTGAATCAATAGGTCAGTTTTAGCCGAATATGACAGACTGGCAAGAGTCCAAACTGGTCTTGAGCTTAGATCTGGTGTCCTTCGGTGCTGTCAGAGTTGAGTTATAGCTCTTTGTTTCTGTCTGAAATTTCTGCCCCTTCACAGTGGCACAATCTGTGCTAACCAAAGCGCCAAACCTTGTAGCTTGGCTTCACCCACGGCAACAGCAGCACCTGTTGAGTCTGAGTTTAGTTAGCAAGTTGGGCAGGGCCAGTGGTTTCCATCTACTGACTTTTTAAAGAATCCTTATGATACACAGATTTGTTGTTTAAATTGGGTTTTGTTTGTTACAAAATATTTATATCTAGAACCTTTACTCTTTGCTTTCAGCTTGTATAGTTACCCCTTCCCTTTTGAAAAGTAGAGGCATCTGAGAAAGTTTGAATATATATTACTTTTAAAATGAATAACAAAAACTCTTTCTGTTTCAATCAGCAATGAATTTTAATGCTAAAGTATTCAGACTCCAATTTAAATTTAAGCAGATGTATTAAAGGTTTGAAATAAGTGCACTGATGCACCTAGAAAGAGGAGGGAAAGGGAAAACTCAGCCTTTTACTTTCTTGATCTCCAAGGATGCAAAAATTTGTATGCATCTTTAAAGGTAAGAGAGTATTATTGTTTCAACAAGGTTTATTCTCACCAAAACTCAGGTTGGGCTTGGTCCCCTGTGTCTTGGCTACTTTTTTCTCCTTGCTGAGACAAAATACCCAACACCCAAAATGCAAGAAGGAAAGGTTTATTTCGCTTACAGTTTGTGGAGGTTTCAAGTCCATACTTGGCCGCTTCTGAGGCAGAGTGGCACAGGGCAGAGGGTCAACGTTCATGGCGGCAGAACACAGCAAAAACAACCAGAGCAAAAGGGAGGAGTGGCGGCAAGCAGCCTCTTTCCTTTGCGTACATTGTAAACCTCCTACCCCCATCCGGGGCTCGTGTAGCTCTCACATAACCTCCGTGCCCTCCTCTTCCACAGGCTCATGTATACAAAGTAAGCACCCTGGCTCCTTGCTGAGTCACTCAGCCAAACCTCTAGACTCCCCAAGTTGACACAATGTATCAACCATAACAGAGTTAGTGGAGGCTGAGAGATGTTTAAATTCACCAGTGACGTGTGACCTGCATTCTCTGCCTCCTGTTCTCCAGGGATGTCCTCTGTTTTTTTTCTCGTACATGAACCTGCTCCCGCTCTTGCTCTGCCATGAGTTGAAGCAGCCCGATGTCCTGCCTGGAGCCCAAGATGATCTCAACTCATGCTGTTGAACTCCCTAGCCTGCAAAGCCATGAGCTGAAATATGCTCTTTTCCTTGTAAAATCACCGTGTCTTGGGTAATCTGTTATTGCAACAAGACAGACAGCATAGTATTTTAGATGATTCTTTATTATGGAAATTAAAGAAAATACATTTTACTTTTATATAACTTTGATTTTTAACTGTAGCCAATCGAATTTGTGTTGTGTATGTGTGTGTGTGGTACTGGGGATTGAACCTAGGGCTTTCATATTGAGCTACAGCCCCAGCCTCTTTTTAAAATTTTGACACAGGGTCTTGTGAAGTCCCTAAATTGCTCAGACTGGGCTAGAAGTTCTGGCGCAGCCTTACAAAGTGTTAACTTGTGTTCTGATTTAGAAAATACCTACACAGTTTTTCTTGAGTGTAACAAGGTACAATTTGAAGCATGATTGTTCTGTTGAGTATCTTTGTCTTTTTTTCTTTGCGGAGAGGATTTAAGGGAAAAAAAATGCAAGAAGATGGCAGTTATGAGGGAGAGGAGAAAAGAGAGAAAGAAACATGGAAGAAATACACACACACCTATACACACAAGGTAGCTGTGATAATTGTACTACAAAATTTCTGTTGGTTTATTGAAAGAAACAGTTAATGCTTAATTTTTTTGTTTTTCTTAATTTTTTGGACCAATTTTGCATGTTTAATCTGGTAATCTGAACAACTACTTTGAAGATAACAATATGCAATAAAACAACCATTGTTGATTTCCTACACCTTGTTTTAAAATTTGTATTGTTTTTAATGTTTTTTAAAATTTTTATTCTCTTTAAAATAAGAAAAGTAAAAGGACCTCTAGGAATCTGGGATGGGAGAGGCAGAAAGAAGATGTCAGAAACTTCAGATTACGCAGTGACAAACTCAAACCTGCACGTGTGGACACGAGCCGACTGCACAGGGGCTGCAGTGCCCACTCGATGGTGTTGCTGCCATAGGTGCTGTGGCAGTTTGGTGTGTCCCTGCCTGAGCACTGTCTTCATCAACAATATGGCCCACTGTTCTTTTTAGGGTTTGTTTCTGCTTAGCCCTCTACCTCTTAAGATCTGTCTGCAGCATAATTTAGGAAATCCCCTTTTAAATGGTTCCTTGTCATTGGCCAGTCACATGGCAGCGCTTACATTTAGTTTAGAAATTGCTGGATGCAGTAACCTCACCTGCTTTGGGGTTGCTGTTTTCACAGGTTTCTCCTATATCAGAGCATCTCAACCTTCAGCATCTGGGAGGCTCTTGAGTTTGGTTGATCTCCTAGATATGTTTTTTTTTTTTTTTTTGGCGGTACTGGGGATGGAACTCAGGACCCTGCGCTTGCTAGGCAGGCGCTTATTCCACTGAGCTATATCCCCAGCCCTAGATATGTTGTTAAAATGCTGACTCAAGTAGGGAAGGCCTGGGGTGGGGCAGGGATCCTGCACTTGACAAGTTTTCCAGGGATGCCCATGTCCGTCTGTGGTGTGTGCTTGGGCAAAGGGTTGGCTCCAGTCTAGGCCACAGCATGACTGCTGCTGTCTTGCTAAATGCTCATTGCCTCTTTCATCACTGCACAGCCCTAGCTGTGCACTGTCAGTTCATTCTCAGACATTTGATATTTCTGCATACTGTGTGGTGGAGGAGCTAAGTTCATGTGCAGGGCTTTATTTATTGAATGCACTTGGTCCAGAACTTAGGGAACGTGTACATCTCTGTTCCTTGCTTGGGCTTGTTCTCTATGTGAAAGTGCTGGCTTCTTTCAAAACACACAATCGCATGTGAGCAAACCTTGGGTTACTTTGTCAACCATGGAATATTTGACCACTTGTCATATCTTTAAGGGAAATTGAACTTAATTTAGCATATCTTTGAAGGGAGCTCTGTTTTGACAGATATTGTAAAATATGTACACTCTTCTTGAGCATAACAAGGTGAAAATTGTTTCCTTGAGAAAAGGAAAAATTGAAGCAATATCTTTTGTGTGAGTATCATTGTCTATTGCTTCTTGGAGGGAGAGTTGAAGGCCTCATGCCATCTAATTCAGTGCTGGATTCCACATTTGTGATGTTTAGTGTCTGTATTTGACAGATGTCATTCTTTGCTAGCGTAATTCTTTCCTTTGGGCATTTATTTTTTCTACTTCCAATTGGTTGATCTTTTTGTGGTACTGTGACTTATTTTCACAGAGGTGAATACAAGACCGATTGTATGGCTGGATTTTCTGGATTTTTCAGCCTGAAATTATTTAATTCAAATAAGGGTAGGTGACCCAAGCTGGGCCAATCAGAGACCTCTTAGAATTGCTCTTTTTGAAGGGAGATATAAAAACATGCTGTGCCTGGGTCATGATCTGGTAGATGAGCCAGGATGGTACTGATGATTTTGGGAGAGCATAGAGCCACCCAGAGACTAGCAGAGATGAGAGATGGGTAGGTAGAGAGAGAGAGGCAGAGATGGGCATTGGGTAGCTAGTTTTAGTTAATGAAGTAGTAAACTATCTTGGTTTCCTTTGGTTCTTCTTTGAAGACTTTGAGACAGCCAGAGCACATAAGTCAAAAGTTCCTTTCCTAAAACCAAATGGAGTTGGAGAGATTTGCTAACTGTAATTGAAAGGGGGCTATTAAATATTCAATGCACATTTTTTTAATAACAATAAGAAGTATCTCTCTGAGGCTGCACTATTTCATGACTAGTAGTCAGTGTATATAAACTCAATTTGCAAAAGTGAGTAAGGTATTACAAATATCTTATTCTCTGTACTAAGAATAAAGTATTATGGAGAACAGCTGAAATATGTCTTTGTTTTCCAGCAAGTGCATTATAGTAGCAGGTGATAACCACAGGGCTAAAAAAAAAAAAAAATAAAGGGCAATAATTACAGCTACTGTCACAACAAGTTTGACTAAATAGGAACACTCTGAAGATAACAGGCAAAGCAGTGAACATTCAGCTTAAAACTAATGACATTTATTAAAGACATAGGAAAAGAAGTCTGTCAGCTCCCAAAGTAAACGAGATCAGGCCACTTAACATTGAAAATAGAGAAAGAAGAGCATCTTAAGCTGATTATAACATAAACAAAGGGCTGTTGGTGAATAATGACTTGTCCACAGAGAAGAGAAATCTTGCTGAGTATAAATCATGGGTCAGGACAGTTGCTAACAGTGTATCCAGCCATCTCAGTGAGGAGGGCTGCACCCTGGGGAAGTGGCCCATGCTGGCGGCAGATTTCTCAGTTACCTGGGGGGCTTGTCAAACACACATGCTGCCCTCCTGCCCTTCTCAGGCTTTCTCAGATACTAAAGAGGTCCTTTTCCCTCCCCCATATTCCACTCTCTGGCGAGAAGCTCAACGAGGGGACAGCAGTTACTAATAGTCATAAAAATGGAAATTTTAAAACACACAGATACTAATTGATTCAGACCGGCATTTAATTAATTAAAATGGAACAATTATATGAAGCCAAATGCTATATAATGTAATAAATGACAGGATGGCTCTATAACTTCCCCAAAAGTCCACAATGTGGCAAAGGGATAGCAAAGGACTAAGGGGCAGTGGAGAGAAAGTGATCAGCACATTGAAAATTATGAGCTATACAGAGTACATTATATCTGCTATCTCATTAGGTTCACATGCAAACTTGTAAAGAGTCTTATGCCTACTTAGTGGATACAACTTAGATACAGAGAAGCAAATGGCTCAAAATCTTACAGCTGTTATGCACGAAAGGCTGGACTTGAACCCACCCTTGCCTGGTTCCCAACCCGGTGGACATGTCAGTGCTTCACAGAATGAAGAGCAAAATCCACTCAGTGATTATCTGTATTTAAAGGATTGCTGGGGGAGACTAAGATAATTCACAATATAGTGTAAGCATTTTCATCGGAAATGGAGACAATGTGCTTGTACTAGAGTGTAATACTGAATTATCAACTAATGCTTATGGCCTCTTTAATGGGTTATGTGGGGAAAATTGTTGAGAAAAAGTTTTAGCTCATTAAGGAAAAAAATCTTCAGTCTTTTCACCCCCTTAGAGTACATGAGCAACTCTACAAGGTGGCTCAGTAAACTATGTTAACATCGCCCCTTGCACATCTTCTGAAAGTGTAATTCATGAGGATTGGCTCTTGAAGACTGAGAGCAGCCTCTGGCTTCCCTGCTGTACCTTAAAATATTAATATGATAAGGAATAGAATACTATCTCTTACTTTCATTATATTGACAGTAGTTCTCTTCATAAAGCCTCATCACCAATTTTAATCTCATGGAACAGATTTAATAGCTAAAGAAAGTCCATAATGATCTGAGATTCAGGAGCCCTGTGAATCAACCAGTCACTGGCCAAGTGGCTTTGACAAAGTCACTATTGTTCATGTAATCACTGATTTAAAACAAGAGGGTTTTACTAGGTCATTTCTTTTATAGTGTCTATTATAATTTAGAGTCTACTGATTCTAAAGTATTATTAATTTTCTCAAGCCATATCAATTTTTATTAGATTATAAAGCCCAAAACAGATAAATTATTTCAAATACTTAGGTGCATTATAATTAAGTTTACTGGACTTTCCATTATAAAGACAATAAAAATAAAAGGGCTTCTACTCTGTCAAACTCAGACACCTCTACGCCATCACTGATGTGGAATTCTTCATGGGTGTTTCCTAGGCTCTGTGTTTTTCTCACCCTGTACTTTATCACTGTGATATCTCAGCTTTTCAGATATGTATTATAAACAGAAGTCTAAGATGGCCTGGGAGGTTTCTACCCCGTGGTATACACATGCTGCGTCTTTCTCTCCCTTTAGAGGAAGCGGGCCTGGTAAATGTGATGGAATTTCACTTCCAGGGTTGGTTACATCAAAGATGAAAGAGTTTCAAAGATATAATTTAGGGCCCTCATACTTTGGCCTTTCATCAATCAACAGAGAGATTATCCTGATTGGGCCAAACCAAATCAGGTAAACTCTTTAAAGAGAGTTTAGAGGTCCAGCATCAGAGAGAATTTAAGTTAGAGACATCAGAAGCTCTTTTCTTGATCTTGCAGATGTAAACTCCATATTTCTCGGAGGCATCACAGGGCAGGAAATGACGGCAGCCTCCAGGAGCTGAGGGCATCAGACCTGTGATCCCAAGGAACTAATTCTGCCAACAACCAGTGAGCTTGGCAGGGGACCCTGACCCTCAGATTAGATTGCGGTCCTGGCCGAGGCTTTGAGTGCAGCTATTTCAAAGCCTGGGCAGAGGGCCCAGTGTATCCCTGCCTGGGCTCCTGACCCAGGGAAACTGACATAAAAGATGGGTGTTATTTTAAGTGGTAAATTTGTGGTGGTTTGTGATGCAGCAATAGAAAACCAATACAACATGAGCTCAGTTATCACCAGGTGACTCATACATTTATATCTGCACAAGAGCTTCTCTAGCATATTCAACTTTTATTGGACTTCTTTTGGTTGTCTTAAGACTGCCTCAGTTTCAATGTGTTCAAAACCACATTTATATTCTCCGGGTAAGCTTACTTCATGTCATCTGTTAGCCCTCAAGGTGGGCAACAAAAAGCCTAGGAGTCATTTTGATACCTTATTTAGTTTCAGCTCTTCTACCAAAGCCACCACAAATTCCACTCGTTTTCCATCTCCGTCGCTATTTCAGTACAGCTCACTCAACGTCCACTCCATCCTCCTCAAGTATGCCTAGCCTATCATGCCAAGGCCACAAAGTTACAGGGAATATTTACATTTTTGTAGCTGAGGTTTCCTAGTAGGCTTGAATTCCATGAGGCAGCTGTGTTCATGTGAGATTTTGCGAGACAGGCACCATCAGTGAGAGATGCCTGTCGTATCTGAGGAGCCCAAGTCAGCTGGCAGCCTGGTTGTGGAGGCCATTGGTTTTTCTGGGGCAGCTAACTCCAGAGTTGCACAAAATTAGAACAGAAATTAGAAAATCTACAGTCACGTTTGTAGATTTTCATCTTTAAAGAACAATGGGGAGCTATGAAATATTTTAAATAAGAGAAGTTTGTATTTTGAAAAGATGACTCAGTGTATGAGAAAGGCACTTTATATCTTAAACACATGCCCAGCCCTCTGCATCATGAAGCCAGGAGGTTTCCAGTGGAAAAGTCTTGGACTACGGTTGAGGGTTTTCTTTGTTGTGCTGCTCTGGCCCTGGTGCTTTGACCCTTCTAGAAATTCTATCAGCTACTTAATACCTTGAGATATATTTCTTTGTTATTTACACTAGTTTGGGTGGCTGAATGTATTTTTTAAACATCAACCAATCCATCCTTTTATCCGTGAACTCCACAGCCATTATTACCATGCTCCTATTACAAGCTGTCATTAGCTATTACAGATGATCTAGAAATGGCTTTTTAGCTGCTTAACCTCTGTACCCGCTCTGCCTCCTTATAACCCTTGCTGTCCACTATCTAGTCTTCAGGCTGCATCATATTTTAAACATACAGACCTTTCTCACATAAAATAGCCTCAGATAAAGACCCAAATCTTCCCTAGCAGGGAAAGCCTGGCCTGTACTTATCTGGCAGCCCAATCTGTGTGTCTGTCCTCTCTAGTCACACTGACCATTTCAACTGGAGGCTTTTAGTTCCTAGTCTAGTATGTTATGACAACAAATCTTTGCGCACAAATTCCTTTCTTCAGCAGAGATTCTTTCTCCTCAGTTTTCTCTAACAGACAGCATTCTGCCCTCCAGATCAAAGCTGCATCAGTACTTCTTAAGAAAGCTTTTCAACCTTTCCTGGGCTGGTCAGGTATCTCTTACTCTCTTGCTGTATCATTACACTATGGGATTCCAGTTTGCAGAATTTCACTTTTATATAATCATCTTATGAACAACTAACTTTCCTACCATACAGTTAACAGGCACTTTTGGTTTCTGTTCTCATGATATTCCCTCAATTCAACACAGGGTCTGGTCCATAGTTGGTGGTCTGTAAATATTTCCTGAATCTTGATGAACCATTTATGATGTTCCAGGGATTCTTCTAAGTGATTTATGCACAGTATCTCATTTTTTTTCTCACAAAATAATGGTGAGGTAAGTAGAATTATTCTACCAAAGAGGATAAAGTAAATTATGTGGTGCTAATAGTCCCCTAAATTCAGCTGGGGTTTGTTGGTTGGTCTAACTTCATACACGAAGCAGATTGGCAGGTAGAAAGCTTTATATTGTTACTTTATTATGGCTAGCTCAGGTAAGAGGACACACCTTGACATGCTTCTGTAGTTGTTTCAGCAGGGGAAATGGAGGGGGATCCTACGTGCTCCTGCCCAGAGGGGGCACAGCCAGGCAAAGAAAGTTGCCTGCTTACATCTCCCAGCAAAAGGTCAGAGATATTCAGTCATGCCATGCTTCTGTCAAGAAAAGAACCAGAAATACTGGTGATCAGACGAAACAAATTGGCTTATAATACTTACTATTCCTATTGCTAAATAACAGGCATAGGAAGAAGGCAACAGGCACAGAGAGAAATAACTTGCTTGAAAATGGAAGAGTGTGGGTTCACATTTGCAAAGTCTGCCTGTTACTCTCCTTCCAGAGCCTTGTGTTATTCTTAAGCTCATTGGGACCTAAGAATTCCCATTCTAGGATCAAGTAGTGAGTTATGATTCTGTAATGGCTTTTATGCCCAAAGTAGAAGTTGGAAGCTAACTGTTCCTCTAGCCGGGGTTTCACTCCCTGAAGATGACAGAAATGAAGGGATTCCTTTAGGAGGCCCACAGTCAGGTGCGAAGCTCATATGCCAGCAGTCTGGCTGTTGGGTCTTTTGGAAGAGTCCGTTTCCAGCTATGCTTAGGGAAATGAGCATTGCAAGTGAAGGATGATGTTGTCAAGGCTGTGTAGCCAAATGCTATCCTTGACCATAAACTTTAAACAAAGCTGATCTTATTAAAGGTTTTCTGAGTTTTTGCCAATGATTTGAGTGGGTCAGTTATGTTTTCTATTTTTCAATCACAAAAACATTTTCTTAAGCTGGGTGTGGTGGTGCATGCCTGTAATCCCAACACTTTGGAGGCTGAGGCAGGAGGATCGTTGTGAGTTCGAGGTGAGCCGGGTCTACAAAGTGAGATCAAAGCCAGCCTGAACTGCACAGTGAGACTGGGTCTCAAAAAGACAAAAAATAAAATAAATAAAAACCATTAGAAATACAAAACAACCCCATTTTCCTACTTTCTGTCATTGAGGTGAATTTGAGAACATGATGAGTACTGAATTTAATTTGAGCTTTTATGAAAATAAAATTTAAAAGTAATACTTACATGAGAAAGAATATTTACTTATTTATTTTAAATGATAGGGCAAGAAAAGGCAGAGTGTTACTCTGGGTGTGTTGTTTGTGTCAGTCATGCATGAATTTTGACTACTATTTCAAATGAATGTATAATTGTGACCAATGACTCATTTTGCCAAAGAACAGAAAATTTCTTGTTTTAAATATGAAATTTCAGGTAGAGAATGACATACACTTTAGTCAGCCCAGTCTCATATTTAAGGATGTGATTTGTTACTTATTCAGTAAACATTACAAGCCTAAATACTTAACCAAAAGTCATGTTACCTGCTAACAATGACTTCTATGCTCATGTTAAAGATAATTTCTTGATATTTCCTTTAATAACAAATAAATAGATTATACTAATTCCTACATGGAAAGTCTATGAAATGAATTTGTGGCCTTAATAGAGATGCAAATATTACAGTAAGTAAATAATGCTGTTTGGGATATTTTCAGTGGAGATAGAAAAAGAATTTTAAAAATTCTAATAAAACATAACATTGATTAAACTGGGGATATGTGTGCTTGCAAAAATAGCTTTGTTTAGTTCTGAAACGAAAAACATACATTCTTATTGGATCACATTCTAAGACTGTCATTTATTTTCTGTCAAGTATTTATTCTTAGGTAAATGCTGTAATAATGAGCAAAGCCTCTCAGAGGATGGAAGGGTGTCCTGTGACAGAAACGGACTTCAGTGTTTGCCTCACGGGAAAGCAGGAGACTGTGCCACTTGCCTTGGAGAGCCGAGGGAGGGAGCACTCACGCAGAGGAGCTGGCCTTTGCCGAGTGGGTTACCTGTGGGCTCTGGGGTTGGAGGCCAGTATCAGTCTTAGCTATGTAGAGGAGATTCCCGCCGAGACCAGCCAGGTGGGGGGGGCACGGATGAGCACTGTATCTAGGGGGTCTGTTCTCAGGTACAGAACCCAGATCTGAACATTCGTGCATCTCTCAACAGAACACTGGCCTAATTAGCCCTTTGAGAAAATTACATTAAAAACTGATGGTCTGCAAGAAAAGCCTAATCCCATCTTCCCTAATATTAATACATTTCCTTCTAAACTCTGACATCAGCACTGCAGATGATGTCTATAACGTGCTTCTGCTCAGTTACCTGGTTGTGTCAGCCTCACTCTGTTTTAGTTTAGCGAGGTCTTCCTACTTGAATGTACTCCTGGACCAACAGGTCTGTCTCTCATCTCTCTCCTATACCAGTCTCCGTCTTCTAGCACCTCTCCTTTTATTTTGTGCTAGCTCTTGCAAAGCCCTTCTGGACACGAGACCACTTCCTGTCAAGCAATCCCGGGGACGTAGAAAGTAAAGACCACTGAGAATGCAGTTGTGCGTCCTGTTGTCAAGGTACACAAGAGCTATAAACCAACAGAGGATGAAGGGGAGGAAGAGAGCAGTAAGTTTTGCCATGTGTTGTTGCTCTCTGGATCTGTCTTTTAAAAGCCACTTCTGGCTTCTTGGCCAATCTGTACTTAATTACCTGCTCTACGTCTATTCCCCAGACTGCCAGCGGTGTGGCCGGTCCACTCCTCCCTCGGTGAGGCCCAGCTTTGGAGCTCAGCTGATCCATTTCAAATGCCTTGTGGACCAGAACGACGTATGTATCGGCCAGGATTTCCACCTGGCAGTCAGGGTGTCAAGTGTAGCTTTGGTAGTTTTAAATGACTCAGATCTGAGGCTGGGGAGATTCTCATTAGCAGCTGTAGGAGTCCAGGACATATCAGGAACAGATTGAACCAAGTCTCTCTGCTTTGTGCCAACACAAGCATTAATTGAAGAAATCATGTCAATAAAAGTTCCTGAGATGAAGCCGTAGAATGAGGCACTTATGGGTGATTATAAACATTTTTCCCATGGTAACTCTCCTCTATCAAGCCTACTCCAAGCCTGATAAGCACTGCCTCTTTAGGGGTCATTAATTTCCCTGAAAATTTAAACAGCTGTCACGTGTGAGCCTCTTCAGGTGCTCATGTGGGAGAGATTAGCCTGTGTTTATAAGCCAGTCTGTTCATTAAGCGCCCGCCCGTGTGGAACCCCTTCACAGGCTGCGAGGCAGACTGCAGATCGCCTACAGATAATTGGGGGCTGCTGTGAATTACACAGAGGTCTGCTGGCCCCGAGGATGGGGTGGCCTTATTAATATCAGCTGGCTAGCGTGCCCCATTTTTTTTTTTAATGTTTTCCAGTAAATCCAGGCAAACCTCAGAGCTCTGTGAACATTTGGGCACTGGCAGTCAAAACGCTTGCCTAGCTTTGGGTTTCCTATAGTTACTGTCAACTTCTTCCCTACTAACACTTGAAAATAAGGTTCAGCCCTTGTCATGCAGTAACTCTTCCATGGTTGGCCTCTGAGTTCAAGTGACCCGCCTGACTTTAATGCTTGCTAAATTTTCCAGTAGATTTAATGGCTCTAGTAGTGGGAAAAGATTCCTCATGAAGATCTGGAAGTAAGTTTGGTGGTACTTTTGAAATCAAGATACTTGTGTTTTGAATACTCTACCTACATCTCTTTTAATGAAATTTGGTGTCTTTCTGTATTCTCTGATGTTACTAAGTTTGTGAAAACTAATGGAAGTGCTATATTTAACATTTTAAACAATATCATATTTTAAAAGACTAGACAATTTATTTTCCAGATCCATAAGCACATAGATAAAGGAATCGTATAAGATAATTTTAAAAATAGAAGTTACATTTATATTATTAGTAGTAATAAAATACTATGAGTAGAAATCACTCCAAAGATCCCTTTCAAAATACTAAGCTGTAGGATTTGCTTTTGAAAACCAGGCATTCATATTCAACATTGTCGCTCTTCACCCTAACTCCAGCAGATTGAATATATGTATATTTTAAAAAAATCTTCTTGGGAGCATTTTATAGGGGCTTATTGTAATCAGTGAAAATTGCTGGCAAAGTTTGCACATCTAAAGGAAATATATCCTTCCTTTAAAAGCTCTTTCAAGACCTGGCTATGAAAATTGCTGAAGTACAAAAGATTTTCCTGTTCACTTCTCACTTCAATCAAAATATTCTCAAAGTTCTACCATGTCTCTAAGGTTGCAGTTGTGTAAATCTTGTGCTGCTGACAACCTCACTGAAGAACCCCCCTGGCTTTACCTTCTCTGCTGCCACCCTCAGCTGCCAAGGTAGCTGTGCACACATGCCAGCTCTCTAAGATGACCCTCCAAGCAGGTATCTAAACCAGGCAGTGGCTCACACAATGGCTATGTGAGATAGTCTTTCAGCCACTGTTTCACTAAGGAACTTTTATGCTAGTGAGAATCTGTATCTTTGCTGTTTTCACTTTCCTTTAATGGCTGGTGCAAAAAAGTAGCCTTTGCATGTTTCATGTACACAAAATCTGCCAGACACCCTAAGGTGGGGCAGGAGTGAGCATCGCTACGTGCATCCAGTAGATACTGAGTCTTCCATGTTTCGTAAAGAGGTCAGATGCAGATCTTGCCACATCTTCAGCAATGTTTCTGAAGCCTCTTCCAAATGTCTTTGTTGATAAAGAAATGCCTTGCTGTTTGTGTATATATATATATATATATATATATATATATATATATATATAATGTCAGATAACTTTACTAGGAAGAGTTGGTTTCCTAGTCACGCATGGCTCTTAGTTATTATTTAAGGAACTGCAGAAGTGGCTTCTAAATACGTCACATTAGATTTAGTGAAGTGTTAGAAACTGCTGGTTTCAGAACAGTAGAACTGAGCTCATGTCTTTGCTGTATGTTTCATGCTGGCAGTAAAATTGCCTCATTTCATGTGATCCTGAGTTAATATAGATAGTCTTGAAGTTCATTAACAAAATTGTGGCTGCCCATTGTTAAAAATAGTGATGGTAAACGCAGGTTTCAAATCATGTTCTTGATCATTTTGAAGTTTTCAGATTGGGATCTTTTTATGCATGATGAGATGGTCTTTTTTTTTTTTAATGTAACAAGGCTGGTAAACACCTTATAACAGGGGCTAAAAAATTACTTCTGCCATTTTTCTGGTGGTTTGCTCAAGCCTGAAGTACCACGTGCCCTTTTTCAACCCACTGGGCTATTCACAAGAAACGTTGTAATCCTCTTGATATTTTGAGAGAGTAATTTCATTTGAAACCAGATCATCAGTCAGTCCATTTAACAGGACCCAGAAAACCTACAGCATGCTACAGCTGCACCTCTCGTGTTTGGAAACTTGCTGCTCTGTTACCTCAGGGGATCTTGCTTACAGCATAGGGCAGAGGGTACTGATGTACAGACCAAGGTGCGGAATGGTGGCAGCTCACGTAATCAAGCTTAGTGGCTTTCTTACTGCTTAGATACAAACTAAAGTTCAACAGCTCCCAAGCCCCCACACCATAACATATCCTCTTTCATTAGTGCCATTTGAGGGGTTGTTTGAGGAGAAGAGAGAAAGGCTATGGCCGCCTCCCATTTATTTTTCTAGCTCTGGTTCTGGCTCCCAAGCACTGTGTGATGGGATGGGTCATGGTAGAAGCTTTCTGTTTTTTTGGATCAGCTCTGATTTCAGTAGATAAAAGTATGTAATCATAAGGTAAACCTAAATTACACCGCCATATCCAAAAGTTCACCAATTACATTATTGGGAGATATGTTCCTATGAATGTTGCATTTTTTAAAAAAAGACTTCTGAGATAATCTGGATGCTCCTAGGAAAACATGGGAGCTCATCAGAGAGCAAGGGATACGTTGCTCTTACCTTCTGTTTATTCTTGTGCATGATGAGTGGAAGAAAACCTTCAAACTCAAAGAAAGATTCCCTTTTATACAACAGCAGAGAACCTTGTAATCCTTCTGGCATTTTCAAAAGGAAATGTCTGAGATTCAGGCGTGCATACCCAGTATCCTAATCCTTCAGAAATGAAGTTCAGTGACCAGCCAGGCTGTTCTGTGAGTTTGAAGAGTAAGCATGACCGCGGGGACGTGTTTTGGGGCAATCTGATGGGCACACAGAGAGAGCAGGAGTGGCGCTATATCCCAAGGGTTGGAAGAAAACAGCCAGGTCTCATTTGAAACTATTTTTCACCAAAATGCTTTTGTAATGTATGTTTTGTGGACTCTCACCTCAGTTGGATGCTTATGTCCATGGAAACCAGAAATTATCCAAGCCCCAAAAGAGTACATGAACTATGGTCAAAGCTAGCACGTAAGCAAACTGCTGGACCCATCATTTATGTGAACTATCCCTTTCTTGGAAAGTTCCTAATATTTCCTGTAAGTAGTCATAATTCAAAATGTCAAGTCATGTGGTGCTGGCAAAAATTCACATTAAATCTGTTTCATTTTTCCCCTTCCATTTGTTTTTTGTTTGGATTCTCTTTTGATGACACTTATTGCTTCATAAAGTTTATGCTCTTCTTCTTTCCCTCATAATTGCTTTGTTCTCCTTCCTTTTTGTTCCTCTGAAGGGCAAAGGCAGTGTGGAGAGGAACGTGGGGAGATCAGGGTGGAACCTGGCTGGGTTTCACTATGTAGTAAGTCAGAGGGAGCATATCGTACTGTTCCCTCAGGTTCCCTGCTGTAAAAGATGAGTCTATGGTTTTGCCTACATGTAACCAAGACCCTCAAACAGTGGGGACTTAATTAACTAATGGGAATTTACCTCTTGCTCATTCAAATCTGCTCTAGGGAGCAGTCAGGGCTCTACAAGACATCAGGCACCAGGCTCTTTTGATCTGATCTCAGCATTGCCAGGCATTTACCTGACACAGACGACTCATCACAACCTATGGACTCCAACCACTGGAAAAGAAGACACAGCATGAAAGAGCACACATCGTGATGCTGTGCTTCTTCCTCCCACTCCACCAGCTGCCTGAACTTCTTATGTGGCCGCACAGGACAGTAGAGGCTTGTTCACTCTGGGAGGAGGGGTCAGGAGCTGCTGCAGTTCAGCATTACCTGAGGCAGACAGGCCTGACACGTACATTAGCTGGAGGGGCACTGCGTAGTCCACACTACACTCAGAGGGCTCCAGAAAAGGGCTTTAACTTTATGTTCTTTTAAAATCAAAAGAAAATATGAATATGGTAATAATGGATATATAATAATGAATTTGGCCTGGATTATATTTACTTAATCCTAATGCAGTTGTAAAATATAATTTCTACTGTCTTCTTCCAGAGGAAAAAGCCCACAAAAGAAAAAGAGCCAAGGAACCAGAGAAGTCACACTGTGGCCCAAGACACAGGGACCATCATCACACTCTTCAAATAGTCTTGTAAAAGTAGAGATATTGTAGGTAGAAATGGACAACTACTATTCCTTCACTATCATGTCACCTTTACACCTTAGATTATCAATTTTGTATTGGTTTTCTTCTAAAGATGCCATTTTTTTCTGAGTTACACATGAGCATTTCATATTCTAAATATTGCCCAACCTCCATCTTTGCTGAGGAGAGAGTGAGTATAATTTTTGGACAGTGGAAGGGGACTCGGGTCCAGGTCTTTCTCACATACACACACGTCCAGCTACATACACTGCCTGGGATGAAGGCACTGACTCTGGAAAGCCCCAGTAGAAAGCTTAACATATGCTGTGAAACTATTTCAGAACAGTGTAAACTATCACATCTTGTCTACATAGAAAGTTGAGTATCAAACATATAAAAAATTTATCCCACAAGATGGGATTTTATGTACTATTTTTATATTTATTTAATTTACTATTTTTGTATTTAATATGTAAAATTTAAAGTGAATTTTATTACCAGAAGATGACAATAAATATAATACTAAAATTTAAACTAATCAGTAAGCAGTTACAACTCATCAGGATGAGACAGTTTTATTTCACTGAAGTTTTCAAAATTCCATTTCGGAGAATGGTTATCTTTTGACTGAGAATGTGCTTCAGGAGCATGGGACAGATGTAGGTATTTCTAGGAGAAAATTGAAAAGATACTAGATTTGTAATGATACTCTGAAATTCACTCATTTTATTATTTTTTCAAAATATGTTAATTTAATTATTCCACTGAATATCACTGTAATAGGTTTACATTGATCATCTTTGTCTGGATATCAGTATTTAAAACTTGAAAAATGAATATATATATATATATATATATTTTTTTTTTTTCTGTTGTATCAGTTCCATTTACAATGATGACCTCTTCTTATCCATGCTTTTTTCAAAGATTGTGATTAAAGTTTTATTAACTTTAAATGACTTAAAAGTTTTGCCTTCAGGCTGGTGTATACTCTGTTTACACTGATGGGTAAACATAGGACATCTCACAAAAGCTAAAATTTTGCTTCATGTTATATTTGTATTAAAACAAACAAAACATTGTGGAGTAGAATGAAAAATCCACATGAAAGAATAAAAAAAAATCAAAAAATTCTAAGCATCTGGATGTCACCTCAGGTTTGTCCATAGAATTCTTACTTTTGTTTGGCTTTAAAGTTATTTCAGGAGAAAGGCTTGAGAAGCAGTACTTGAGGCATTTGAGGGTCTACCTGATTTACCCAAGAACGTGGATTCTACAGGTGCTGCTCCATTTGAAGCAGGAAACACTGGCATAATCCACTTGCCACGGCCCTGGAAGAGTCGCCGCTCTCTGAGGAGGACACTTTTTCTCACCCTCACGTCTAGGGGTGACCAGCCAAACCAGGGTCTCAGTGAAGCCGTATGTTTTACAGTCGGATGTATTACCAGGATTTGGTTAAGGACTTGAATTATCTTAACATAGGCCGAGTTCTTTAAAAATGGAAGATGTCAAAATGCCTCAAATCACTCCATTTTTAAGGCTCTTTTTGGAGACTGGAGATGTTGGACCAAAATAAGACCATGCTTCCCAAGTAACCAAATTCACTTTTTTTTTGTCTAGTTGGCAGTGAATTAGTGTGCAGGATATTTACTGGCTCTAACCAATCCCTTTTACTGGGCATGGATGGCTTTTTTCCTGTGCCTGGAATCATGTGTGAATTTGCTCATTTGAAAATATTTTTCACACTTGAGTCTGCTTTCCCTCTACTTGGGCTCAGAAGACAGAGCTTGGGGGATCATCTGTGTGAGTACATGGGGTTTCCTCTGTGTGAGTGCGTGGGGTTCCTCTGTGTGAGTAAACGGGGTTCCCCTGTGTGAGTGCACGGGGTTCCCCTGTGTAAATGCATTAGCCTCTGGAACACAGGCTCTTGCATGATGTGCAATAGTTTAGGGCTCAGAGACTTTAAGCAGAAGCTTATGACCTGAGTTAAGATTCTTTCCCGTGGTCTTAACCAGTTGTCCTCAGGAAGCAGACTTTCACTTACATAGAAGCACAGGCTTGGAAAATGTGTGAGTTGATGTTAGATATGGGATAGGACATACAGCATAGACTGGAAACCCAAGGCAAAGGAAGGACAGGCCCTACTTCCTTGCGTTGCTTCCTACATTCGTTCTTAATGGCCCCGAGTGATAACAACTCATCCTCTTTCCCAGGGATATGATTTCAAGCTCTGTAATCTAACAAAGTATCTTCTCAGACTGTGGGTTAATGTTTAAGTATTTAACTTGTACGAAGCCCCTTTGAATTAAGATATTATCTTGCCATATATCACCGAAGTTCAGTTCTTCCTAATCGTTTCTTAGACTATGAAAATGGGTGTGCTGAGAATGAATCTCTTCCACTAAGATGAGTGTGAAGAGTGTCTAGCTTTTCAAATTTTGTATAATTCAACTTACTATCTGTTCTGAGCTTTCTGTTGTAGTATGGCAGAATATTTTGATATATCTCTGCACAATGGATGTGCTTCAGCTACTGGAGAGGATAATGTGTCTGTATTTTTGGTGGTGTAGCAAATTACTTGAGGTTGGGTAATTTATCAAAAAGTGACTTGTTTTGCTCACAGTTCCAACCATCATCTGGTAACCCCAGCTGTCTGGCCTCCGGTGAGAGCTTTTGGGTCACATCCGAATGGTATCACACACATGAGCCTTTGTGAAGACAGAGAGAGGAAAGCCAAGGAAGCCAAAATCACTTTAGGACAACCTGCTGATGTGGTAACCAAAGCAACCCAGTCCTTCAAGACCTAATCCAGTCTTAAAGAACTAACCCAGTCTCTGAGGGAAAATAATCCATCTATGACCTAATGCTTCATGACTCCAATCCCAAACACCTCTTAACTGTGCCCCACCTTGGCACTGTTACACTGGGGAATAAAGCTTCAACATGAGTTTTGGCTAGGACAGAGGGAATTAAAGGCAGAGTAGTAAGAAGACACTAGGGAGGAGACTCATGTGGTCTCTGTGTCACAATCCTGTGGAGGCATCATGTGGGAGCTTTGCTGTCCTGACTGGCCCATCTTGTCACTGTGTGGCCGAGCTGTCTTCAGCTGTCTTCAGCTGAGTCCTTTGGCCGTGAGAACTCTTTCCCATCCCTGCGCTCCCCCTAGGAGCACGGCATTCTCCTGCTTCTGCTGGTCGCGCCGGGACCCTGACACCTCTGTGAAGCTGTCCTTGGGCTTGCTCTCTTTTTTAAAACTTTGTTATAGTAACACTAAAAAAAGATGGAGTTAATTTTCATAGCATTTTAACACTCTATTTACAATGCTATAATTTAATCATTTAACATAACATTAAGCTATTTTATATTGTTTTCTCATATTAAAGCTTTGAAATTCAGTATGTATTTATTTTTTAAATTGTTTATTAGTACATGTTTGGAGCACATAATGAATCAGATGCATAAGTTTTTTTTTTTTCTGGCTGTACTGGGGATCGAACTCAGGACCCTGCACTTGCTAGGCAGGCGCTTATTCCACTGAGCTATATCCCCAGCCCTAGATGCATAAGTTTAAATATCAGATAAGATATTTACGATATGAATCAAGAGCAAGCTGAAAGGTAGATAACAGGGAGAGAGGAGACCTTGCTCATGGGAAGGAGGGCGTCAAGAGATGGAGGTGAGAAGGGAGGAAGGGAACGGGATTTAAAAGAAGAAGAAAAGAATGGAAATAGAGCTTTGCAAACAGGAAGCGGAACCTCTGTCGGAAGGAGCAGGAAGGGGTGGTAAGGACAGGGTACAAACCCCCCAAGTTAGGGTGCGGCCGGGACGCATGCAGACCACCCCTGCGAAGGGTTTGGTTTCCTGAACCTGGAAATGTCATGGAACTTTTGCCTTTCTAGAAATTTGCCCTCCCTTAGGGAGAGAGAAAGAGACCTCTCAGAGCAGGCCGCTGTGCTTTATGATTCCTGGAGGCTTCCTAAGAACCAGGCACCTTTGTTTTGATGGTCCGTAAGGATCCCTCAGGCCATTCTAGATCATTGTTATCGCTGGGCTCCGCTCTGTGAAGTGGAGTGCAGGGCCTGTTGCTCTCCCAAGTGTGCCCTTCCATGTTTCTCCATTCTCCTGCTGGGAAACTATTCTCTAGTCAGGGCTAAAGTCAGATTGTCTCCAACTAAGGAAATCTCTACAAACCCAAAAAGCTTGCCCCAAATCACCTGTGCAAGGGATGGCTTTCTAGCCATCTTATCTTTCTTCTTTTATTTTGGTTTTTTATTTTAAAGACAAAAGAATGAACACATATTAACAGACACACAGACATTTACCATATAACATGAAACAATACAAGCAATACATCTTTTCAGAAAAGGTGATAGGAAGTTAACAATGGTGATTGTACTATATACCGATATGTTTACATTGGTTACTCAGATAAACAACAGTAGACATGCAAGATTGATCGAACCATTAAACATTAAATATTCCTTTCAGTAAAGGAATAGAAACCAGTACTGTAACTATCGTAGCTGTCCTGTGTGTACCTATATACACACATTTCCCTTCTTTCTTTTCTCTTTTCCCTCGTCCCAGTTGTCCTTTCCTTTCAGCAATTTATTTCCCTTTCATAACATCTATTGTACCTTTTAGATTTTATTCACTCTTTCGGGTTTTTACACGGGTGAGACAATACAATGTTCGTACATGTGGGTCTGATCTATTTCACTTTTTTTTTTTATTTTATTTTAAAGACAAAAGAATGGAGACATATGAACCAGAAAAGCCATAAATAATACAGAAAATACAAAGTTATACAGAATATAGTAGGGAATTACAACTGGATGTTGTATTACATAGTTATCTTCACATTAGTTAACACAAAAACATTAAAGGAAATACCAAATTATAGAGAAGATAGTAGGGAATTTGCACTGGATGCTGTATAATATAAAGTTATCTTCATTTCTGCTAGTACAAAAACGACTGAGGAAATACAGAATTATAGAGAACATAGAAGGGAATTAGCTCTGGATG